>JNDS01003026.1:0-39204 GCA_000697035.1 Rhizopus stolonifer B9770
TTTAAACTTGAGGTTGACGTCCCTAAATTGAATCCGCCCAATATCCGACCGTGGTCGCCACATCGTATTAATACACATGAGTAACATGACCTTCAGTTGTAATGAGCGTAAGTCCAGTCCACTAGTAGGTGATAAATTTGATCTAATATACACAATCAGAATATTAATATCCCAAGCTTCGAGCTGGTGCCATTGTGGTATCCGAATTTCTGAATCTCGTTTTGCTTTAAAGAAAGTGACAACTTCTAGTTGTGATGCAATTGCTGGCTGTGTAGGGTGTATGTGTTTGAATACTGAGGCAATAGCAGATCGTAAACCATTTAAATATTGATATGATAAATGGTTGTGTTGCATCAGATACTCCAAAATATTCTTAGTGTTGTACTCTTCAAGGTTGATCCCGGGTGTCTGTTCACTACACCAAGTAGCCCACCGGTTCCAACCATTATTGTAGGCTTTATGAGTGGATGCTCTTGTGGCCTTCGCTAGGAATTGTGAGGTTTCAAGGTTTAAGCCAAAGTTTTTCCAACTGTTGTTGATAAGTGCCATGCGGTTACCTTCCAATTTCGGTTCAATTGGAGAGTCATTGGTTGTTGAATGTGTTTCATTTTTAACACCATTGGGTACCAATATTGGGTTGGCCATTGTGGGGTGATCAGAACTGCTTTCTTGATTCTTGACGCTCGTAACTTTTGTATGACTCTCGGTATCAACTGCCAAGGAGGAAATAGGTAAAGTCCCGTTTTTGGCCAGGTTTGTTGAAAAGCATCTACTGCTGTCGTTTCGGGATCTGGCTGGTAACTCCAAAATTGTTTCAGCTTCCGGTTGTGACGAGCTGCGAAAGCATCTATCTTTAACGGTCCCATGTGTTGGTTGATCCACAAAAATTGAGACTTCGGGAGGGAGGCTTCGTATAATAGAGACTTTCTCTTTGTTCGACTCAACTGATCTGCCTTTATGTTGTAAATTCCCGGAATATGATTGTAACTTATTGCAAGGTTGAATTGGTTGCATACATTCTGTATCTGTACCGCTATCTCTTGCAGGTGATAAGAGGCTGTTCCGCCCGCTTTTGTTGTGTACTTCAACGCTGTCATATTGTCGGTAAAGATCTTTATACTTGAGTTTCGATATTTTTTGGCGTGCATTTGGATGGCGAATAGTATTGTCTTTAATTCTCTTACGTTTATTGACAGTACATGTTCCTCTGGTGTCCAGCGACCGTGTACCTCCATTTCCACTGAACTTACCCCCAACCTAAATCTGAGGCATCGCAATGAATAATGACGTCTGGAGATGTCTCCAGAGGTTTTTGTATGCTTAACCCATTTTTGCTTGTTGAAAATTTTTGCCACCATTCTAGCTCCTGCCTGCTTTCTGCTGATAGTTGACAAGTTGCCTCCCAATTCTGGTGGTTGTGACATAATGATTTCGCCAAGTCCCTCTGTAAGTGTCGGATGTGTAATAACGCTTCGCCCATGGCTGGAATCATCGCAGTCATCTTTCCCATCATACTCGCTATCCATCGACATGGCCTGTTGTTCATATTCTTCCTCACTTGACTGATCCGTAATTGAAGCTTCTTCAGTTTCTTTATGGGAACTGAAATTATCATCTTGGTCGTGTTGAAGGTAAACCCGAGAAATTCTTGTACATGACTTGGGGTAAGAATACTCTTTTTCCAGTTTATAAGAAACCCGAGTTGGTCTAAATGGTTTGTAATTATCTTGGTTACCTCTGCCATTTCCTCTTTGTTCTTCGATAAGATGCAAATATCGTCTAAATAATATATAAATCTTATTCCCTGTGATCGCAAAGGTTCCATTGCGTATCTCATTAGCTTCGAAAAAACTCGTGGTGCAACACTCAGCCCAAATGCCAATGAACGATATTGATAAACTGTTCCCTGGTGTTTGAATGATAAAAATTGTTTTGATCTCTCGTGCATAGAAACGACCACATAAGCATCTTTCAGATCTAGTTTGCAAATCCAGTCGTCCTTTTCTATCAATTCTCGGAGTGCAGGCACTCCCTCCATCTTGAAATGGTTGCACTGAATGAACTGATTCAATTTTTGGCAATCCAAAATCGGTCTCCGTTTTGTCGGCTCTTGGATAGTAAAAAAAATTTGAGAGATAATCCTCGCTCTGTGAAGGTGATATTTCGATGATACCTGCTTCCAGAAATTTTTTCACTGCCACATCGATTGCTAGTTGGTCCTCTACTGACATTCTCATTTTTTTCAATTTCCATGGTGTTGGTGTCGAATGAAATTGTATCTGGAACCCATCTGCAATGACGGATAAAGGCCACTGGTGTGCAGTAGTTTTCTTCCAGTACTGGTGGAAATGTCGTAGTCTCCCTCCTGGTTGAATCCCGTCGACTGGGATCGTGTAATTAGCTGTCTGTGTCTCTACGGAGGGAGTGGGTAGAGGCAAGACCTTTATTGTTGTTGGTTGTTGTTGTTGTTGCCGTTGTTGTTGTTGCTGCTGTTGCTGCTGTTGTTGTTGTTGTATTGTCGGGAGGTAGAGTTGTCTTGGTTGAAGAATCCTCTTCCCCGGCCTCTCCCAAAAAAAGGCTTTTGTGAGAAATTGTTACTAAATCCTCCTCTACTGCCTCGGAAACCTCCTCTATGTCCTCTATTTCCATTATTGAAGAATCCTTTGTTTGTTGATGAAGATACGGCACTACGGATAACTGAGTTCTCGTATCGTGCTTGGTGTATCTTTTCGACATCATCGGGAGATATAACCATTTTCTTGCTGTCCTCATCGTATTCTTGGTCTTCAAGGTGTCTGGCTTGTTGTGGGAGATGGAGGGCCTTAAGCATAACCTCTCTGGCTTCTCTCTCAATGTCACTACTGGTCGCAAAGCTGTAGATGGATAATCTTCGACACTTTTCCATAACTTTGAGGAAGTTGTCTTCGTCGCCTGACTGCATGAAATGCTCAAGTCCCTCATAGATTTCAGCGGCAGCTCGTCCCACATTTTTAAGTTTTTCTGCATCTTCATGTCGACTCGTGACATAAGATTTTGCGTCAAGTTGGTGTCGCTTGAGATCATTGACGAAGGGTTTATTGATGATCGGAGTCTTTGTCCAATCACCTCCGAGATATTTTCTGATGTCTCGTTGAAACCGTTTGGCGTTGGTTTGGAGCTCGTGTCGACTAGACTGGTTGAGCTCTTCCAAGATACTTTCTGGGAGGTCCAGAATGCTGTCTTGTTGTTGTTGTTGCCGTTGTTGTTCAGCTTTGAATCTTTGTGCAAATTGCTGGTAGAGGGCTTCTTGTTGTTCCTCGGATAAATTAATGGGTTTATTGGTTTCCACATTTTCGTTAGGTGTATTGTTGATATTATCCATAGGTGTTCCACGATGCGCGGCTTAGAAAGATATAGGGAAGAAAGGGAAATATTTTTATTTTATTATTATTTAAAGGAAAATAAAGCGTGGCTCGGAGAGCATGTATCACATTAGAGTCAACAGGGATTGTATTAGGTACGACAAACAATTGACGGTGGAAGCACTGTATTTAACGGCATTGATACAGGAAGCAGAAATATTTTAAGTTCGATGTTTAAAAAAAACTGAAATACTTTAATTTTGAGTGGGCCATAATGCGTTTGCTATTTATACTTTGGGACTTGGCAAAAAAGAGGTACTCTTACAGAAATAAGTCTAATGAATACAAATAAATTGACGGCTTTAAGTGAACATACAAGATAAACAAAGGTAGAATTATTGGCTCATAAATATTGAGTAATAATTGCATTTATTAAAATCAGCGATAAATTTGCATGGAATTTCCTTTAAAGCGAAAAATCTGGCTGATCATCGGAGGTTCAAGCTTCATTGTACGGAGTTCTTCTAAATAAATCATCTGAAATCTAGTTGCCTGAGCTCTTTTTCTTACTGTATAATTTGGCGCAAAAAAAAAAACAAAGCCAGAATTTCTTCTTTTTTCTCTTCTTTCTTTTTTATTCTTGCATCTTATCCCCCCTCCCTCCCCCAAAGAAAAAGAAAACAATGTTTGACGTACAATCCCTTTCCCACTCTGATTTTATGTACAAACCAAATCCCAAACAAGAATTTGAGTCAAGTAAAACGCCATTTATCGTGTCATCAAGCCTTTTTTCGGATATATCGGATTACAATGATTCAAGCGTTTCTTTGGTACGTCCATTTCTTATCACATAAAGGGATTACCCTATCATTAAACCACTTGATTTTCCTAACTCTTTCATCTCCGCATTCATTACATAAACAGCATCCGTACTACCTATCTCCATGCGTTGCACCTCAATTCTACTTGGATCAAGATCACACCGATCATATCGAAAACAAGTTACTGAACGATGTTTTCTTTTCTCCGGCCATGCTGAGCCCTGGCAAAGATGATGTCAGTGCCTTTACTGAGTTTTCTTATGAACGAACAAGCAGTATATGCAGTAGTAACAGTGGTAGCACAACAGAAGATGAAGATTATAATGTCCAAGAGGATAACTTGTTTTTGTGTGATCTCGACTTTGAAACAAAAGAGGAAACGTTCACTAGTATAAAGCGGAGCATCAATAATCCTACGGATGACGGCACGGCCTTGGCATCACCCTTAAAGAGACGCAAAAGGGAGAAGAAGGCTGATGATAGGTAAGCATATTAAAAATAAGTAGGTTACACTATACTCATTATATCGCACAGTGATAAAGTGCATTCCAGCAAGCTTTCAAAGACAGCAGATAGCAGTTCACCCACCATCTACCAAATGTTCTCAAAGCAGAATATCGATTGGTGTCGTTATTGTGGTACAACTGAAGGAATCAATTGGCGCCCAGGACCCTGGGGAAAACGTACTCTTTGCAAGTAAGTATATAAGGACGCGTATAATATAATATGATATTGATTGTTTGCCTAAAAAAAAAAAAAAAAAGTAAACACGGTTGTGATTATAAAGGCTATGGATTTGCTTGTAAACTTCCAAGATTAGACTTGACAGAATATTTAAAAGAACCGATTACCAAACGCATACGACCTGTACTTCAACATTATTGTTCAGCCTGTCAAAAAAAGGAAACAGCCGAAAGCAAATTGATTGTATGCGATGGTTGCCCAAAGGCATTTCATTCTACCTGTCTTCAAAAAGAAACAGCATCAACTCCCTGGTACTGTACAGATACATGTGGTGATAATTTAAAACGTAAACGCGTCGTAGTTGAGCTACCTCGTAAACGTTTACCTCTCATGCGAACACCAAAAAGCGCTCTTTTACAATAGACATTAGACAATTGACACTTTAAAAAAAATTAATTGTACATACGTTTGTATAAAATAATATCCCCCCCCCCTCTTCTCTTAAAATCTTCATATGTATGAAAATAATAATAATAAAAGATGCCACTATGGAGCAAAAGAATTATAGAGTTTTATTACAAGCCTGAGTGTTATACTACAATTAAACTAAAAAAAAAAAAAAAAACGAGTATGGTCATTGCTCATTGTTATATCTCTTTTATTATGACATTGTATCTCTATTCCCGTAAAGTACATTGAATTATACAGAATAAAATATAACTGTACATTTAACACTATATGTTGACCGTTTGCATTGGTTTTCTTGATTTGATTAATTTATTTTCCGCATAAAAAGTTCGTGTTTTTTTTTTCTTTTCTTTTCTTTTCTTTTTTTTTGGTTTTCGTCTTTCGCGACATGACAAACGAACACTTTACACATTTTACCAATAAAATTTTAAGTGATCCTGCCAGGATTGTATCTTGGTGTCCAACCTCCGATCTTGTATTGATTGTTTCAATCGATAACACCATTTCACTCTATCGTTCAAAGATTTCACAACTGACCTTGATTTGGAATGCTGTAGAAACTGTGGATTCAAACATAAAAGTGGTCACTTGGAAACCAAACGGTACTAGTGATCAGTTGAAAAAAAAAAAAGAAAAGAAAAAGAAAAAAAAAAAACAGTTCAAAACTGATCGAGACATTAGGCAAAGAATTAGTGATTGGGTGTGAAAGTGGCATACTTTATAAAGTAGTGACAATTAATGAACCTTTGTTGATAAAACAATGTTGGCCACCCAAAGGTATTTCTCGAGGATCCATCAAATGTCTTTATTGGTCAGTCTATAAAAGAAATGAAAAGGAACATGATATAGTAAGTAAAAGCAAAGAGAATCATTAAGTTCATGCACTTTATAGAAAGGATTTGATATCAATGCATTTGATCCAAACTCACATTTACCACCATTGAGTCAAATACCACCTATTGAGCCAAAGTATTTTTTTTTTTTTTTTTTTTTTTTTGGACTGCCTAAGATTACTTAATTTCTGTAGACCTATATTCCCTACACGAATTAAAAAAGTACCATTTCCAGAGAAACCATCAGAAACTGATGAACAACCTACACTTTTATTGGTTGGAACAGATACTGGTCATATCTATGTGATGTAAGTTTTGTATCTTTAGACGGTGGGATTGATAGAAATAGCCTTGATGGAATTTATCAAATTGGTATCATCAACATGAATATGCCTATACTTAATATCAATGCTGAAATGAATATGGATTCACTACAAGTATTGACCCAATCAAAGGAAACCAGAGAATACGGTCTGTTTGTGGTCAATACCCACATATTGCAAGAAAAGAAACAGGAGATTTTTACCTTGTCCAAGATACAAACACAATTGAATTATCTCTTTAGCTATACAAACTACAATATGGATGTCCTAAAGAAGCATTATGATGTGTACTCTAGACAAAATAAGCGAGTGATAGACAATGCTATGGACGTGACAATTAAAAATAGTGGTAAAAGAGTGAAAAAAAGAAATAATAATAATAATAATTGTGATTATGTAGGCCAAACAGACAATCCAATGCCTGAAGTAGAACTTGTCATGTTATTAGCCACAGGAGGTTTTTCTTTAGTTACAAAAACGTTATTGTTAGAATATTTGACACCTCAGGTACCTTACATAAAATTAATATATTGAGATCTAATACGTGGAACAGTCTATAAAAACATGGGAAACCACCAGCATAAATGAATATAAACAGCTACAACAAATTCTTTGTAATTATGTCCTGCCTTCACTTGAAAGAATAATGGTTCAATTGAGTCAACTGTTAGGATATGGTCGATGGTAATAGGCATATGTTTTTCATGTACTTATTCTCTCTATAGGAAAGAGCGATATTGTGATTTCATTGACCCAAGTTCTGTTGAAAAATGGATAGACTGTGTACAAAAGCTGATTGGACGTGTTCTAGAACTAACAGACAGATTACGTCGACTCTTGAAAATGTTTGGAGCTTTTGTCAAATGGCTTCATATAGGTTTGTCTCATACACTATAATGATTATCTAATTATCAAAAAAAAGTTTCTTTAAAGCTGTCTGATATAGAATCTGAAGAATTGCAAAGTTTATCAAGTCTTTGCGAAGAACCAGATCTAGTCTTTGAGTATTTGGAAGAATGGTTTATAAAAGACAAGTTGGCTGAATATTTTATTGATTCAAATGGTATCTCATTTTTGTTCTATTGTTATTCGGGGTCTAACCGTATAAGAATATAGGGAAAAGCTTAAGTACACAGTTGTCTGATCTGGAAAAATCTTGTAGTTTTCCGTTACAGAAACCATCAGAAGCACTATCTAAAAAGATGCAAATCACATCCACCCATATTTTCAAATTAGATATAATATCTCCAAAAAATCCATCAAGAAATGATATAGCTTCCTTTACATCCGTAATAAGCGTTGTTTTCTTTTCATATGTGCTAATATAAATCCTTTCCCAGAATGATGCAGAATTACAAACGACCTACTATGCTTTTATAAATCAAGACAAAAAAGGTATAAAATAATCTAAAAATATTCAACTAAATATACAATTCAGTGGTTATATTAAAAAGTGATTTTACAAAAACAAATTTCCAATATGTCTGTCTAAACACGACAGAAGACAACGTTTCGGACATGGAGTTTTTTGATCATCAAGAGCTTTGTATCGTCACTTACAATAAAAATGATACTATTTTATATACAGTTCAATTGGACCAACTTGAATACAAAGACTTTACTTTAAAAATTGAATCGGAAGATATTAAAGTAAGAAAACAAAACAAAAAACAATTTGCTAATTTTTTTTTTTTTAGTTCGGAAGGAGTTTGGTATTAAACAGAATGATTCAAGCTAAGCTTGGATGTAACGGATTACCCAAAAGACGTATATTTGCTACTGTTGCATCGAATGGCATTTTAAACATTTATTCAATGGATAAATTGGAAGAATAAAGATATGTGTATATATGTATAAAGTTGTTTTTAATAAATTACAAGGAAAGAGTTTGGTTCTTGTTGGGGGTTATGTATACTGCATATATACAACAGGGTATGGTATTTAAATTATTCATCTTGGTAAACATCACTCATCGCACTGGGTGAGCGTTCTTGTTCCCATTTGAGTCTTAATTCGTCCATACTACTGCTACTATGACGATGTGATATCTTGGCCTGTGAAGCTCTGGTAGGTGTTTGAGAGAGTCTGGCAAATACATTGCCACTAGTTGGTGTACCTGAACGATCTAGTGTAGAAGAACTGGCCAGGGAGTGTCGTTTGAGAAGTTGTGGAGGTAGCCTTTGCATAGAAGCACTAGGGGACATCATGCCCAGATCATATTCATATTCTGAGAGTTGTGTGCTATTGGACAAGATGGGACCAATCGGTTGAATTCCTCCCTTGAGAGATATTTCACGAAGTGAAGTGCGTCTGCGCTGCAGCAGCTGTTGTGCTTGTGACTGCTGTATTGGTAGCTGAGGTTGTTGAAGTACAGACATGGAACGTTTACGCATCAACGAGTTTTGAGAAGAAACTGTATTGTTGTAGGAACTCTGAGATGAGGAATAATCAGATTGAAGAGAGGCGCGACGGAGGTGATTACTGCGAATAGAGGATGTGGAGGATTCTCGGTCATTAGAGTATCGAGCGAATTCGGCTGGATTCATCATGCTCATATGAATAGGAGACTCTGAACCACCTGAGCGTTGTTGCCAAGAAAGACGCTTTTGAATCATGTTGTAGAACCGGTCTGGAGAAGGTGTAGACTCACGTGTAGGATAACCACCATTGGTACGCACACTGTTAGCTCCTTTTTCGGTCAAGGTCACAGGAGGACGAATTCCTGCACTTGTGGCTGGTCTGGATAGGGTATGAGTTGTGTAAGCTGGTACAGTAATAGGTGATGGAGGTGGCATAAGACCTTCTGATTGTGTACTGCTTCTTCTTTCATAGCTCGAACTAGACACAGACGACCCATCAGGCGAGTCATTCGGAATATATTCAGGTTCAGGTGTACCGAGAAGACCTCGAAGACCATCTTCGTAAATCTTATCAAAAATAGTGTTACCACTGTTCATGATGTAGTCTTCAATCTTGGTATCCATTTTTTCTGATCGACTGTGGGATCCCTTGATGCGCTCATCCAATTTTCTGATTCTGCGTTCATTTTCCACAGTGGTTGCAATTGCTGCACGTTTCATCACAATCAGTGTACGACGTAAATCCTGCACTGTCTTTTCAAGGTTCTGCATTGTCATTTGTCGACTGCATTCTCCCATGCGAGAGTTGAAAATATCGTCCACTAAGGCTTCATTAATATGACGACATTCATCCACTTCAAGAGATTTAAGCAGCTTGATCGTAGCATCATACACAAGTTCGGGTGCTGCATTTGTAGGTACATTAAACTGTTCATCCAAGACGTCCACATCAGCCCACTCATCATTGGATTCTGTTACTATATCATCAGCAAACGTCACCTTACGTTTATCGTTCTGGCTCTGCTTTCCAGCTTCGGGTGATTGTGATTGCATTTCATCAGCGGCACCAGCAGCTTCTGACTGCAGTGTTCTTATTCTGGCAGAAAGATAAGAAATTTCGGCTTCAATAAGATCAATACGTTCATCAGCCAAGTCCACAGCCAAAGTATCCATGTGTTGCCCCGTAAGTTCTGCTGTGTCTCTTTCAGCCATAAAAATGTTCTTGCGCTCTTCCATTAATTCAATCTTTTCTGCTGCCAGACTCTCTCTTCTAAACAAGAGTTGTTCCATCTCAACAATGGCTTGTTTGCCCTGAATAAATTGAAAGAGCATCTTGTCGAGCAATTGCTTTTTACGCGCCACACGAACTTCAGCGGGGATTGGGTTCTTGCGCTTACGAGGTGCACGGTAACCAGGCAAGTTTCGCATACCTCCACGGCGGGCAACAGCAGCAAAGCTTCCACCAATAATATGTGATACTTTACTCAACAGATGATCATCTAAAGTGCCACCCTCACGTACGGCTTTTTTGACTAAATCCGTCAACATCTTGATCTGGTTTTGGCTCATCAACATCTCCTTATCACGGCGCTTCAAAGTAGCCTTCTGTGTCTCGTGTTCACGTTCCAGACGTTGTCTTGCGTGACTAGATTCTGAGTGCTGTCTTTGGAGTTTGGTAATCTTTCTCTCCTGACGAGCCATCTTTTCGCGTACTCGTTCTGCCTCTTGTTTCATTCTCTTTGTCATTTGCTTCTTTTCCAACTTGAGGGCCTCTACACTCACACGTAATTTTTCCAGCAAATTTTCCTGATGTTTCTTGGTGGAATCCATACTTCTGAACGTACTTCTGTAGGTGTTCTTGAGTTCTTGAATCTCAGTAGTCAGATGCTTTGTCTTGTTTTCATAAACATAACGTGTCTCTAGCAATTGTTGTTTTTCCTTCATTTGTAGATTGACGTCTGTTCGATGAGAGGCATTAGAGGCAAAGTATTTCTTTGTTTTTGACAGCTTCTGATCGCGTTCTTCTACCACTTCACTCAGCTGGTGCGTAAGATGTTCAATCTTTTCGTCAAATTTACGACGCATGAAAGCATACTTGGATTCTGTCTTTTCCAAATGTTTCACCAATTCTTCCTTGAAGCGAATATCGGATTGGATTTGATGTAACATACGAGCGAGTTGGGGGTTTGGCTTATCTTGTTCGGAAGTACAGGAAAAATCATCCAGACTGGGAATCTTGCGATTAATGATGCTTTTGGATACTTCCCAGGAGGGAACTGAGAGATCTTCGATTTCAGCAGACGAACCAAGTGATTCCACTGGAGATGAAGTCAAGGTGTAGTTGCCCTCGTCCGAGTCTGTGCGCTCCATTTGTGTTACTTCTTCATAGATAGCCTTTTCTGCCTTTTTGAATGCCTCCAATTCTTCTTCCCAAGACTGGGCAGCTTCCTCCATTGGTTTCAGTAGATCGAGAACTTCCATGCCCTTTAGTATCTCTTCTTTGGCTTTCGCAATGCTTTGCTTAATTTCGTCTTCGAGAAGATAGTCTTCTTCGTTCACGTATCCCTCGTCGTCTTCGTGATATATTTCTTTTGGCTTTCTCTTGGTTCTCAGACTGGAAGAACGGGAGATGATGGGGGATCTTCGGACAGAGACCTTGGTTTTGCGTGCGGCTATGTTGGTAGTAACAGAACTCGTATTCTTTGGGTATCTCTTTCGCTTGGAACGAGCGTTGGTTGTATGGCTGGTGTTGTTACGGCGGGTGTATGTGCTTGTGGTACCAGAGAAAGAAATGGGAGTCATGGCCGGCAGACTAGCTTTGGCACTCTCCAAAAAATTCATTCGATCGCGTGTATCCGAGAGTTCGTTTGTGAGATCCTGAATAGTCTTTTGGTACTGAGCTACTAGAGGGTGTGTTTTGACGGGCTCGCTACTGTTGGTTGTAAATTCACCTAATTCACGTTCCATAATCATGGTGTCACGCTCACTCGTGAGCTGAATCATTGCCGTCGACATGTCCTGAATACGTCCACGTAATTTGGTGACTTCAGCCCTTAAGGCTCTTGTCTCATGGTCCGAATTACCAAAGGGGTTCTCTGCTGCTCGAGAAGAAGCAAGCTCGATCCGGAGACGAGCCAATTGAGCCTTGAGTTGGTTAACTTCAATGGAGGAACCCGCGAAATCTTGATTAATGGTCACACGATTTTTAATATTTCGGGCACGATTAGCGTATTTGAGTGTGTTCAGTGTTTCCATGAAATTTGAATCAGCGGGGGAAACACAAGCTAACATGAGTGTTTGACTGTTGCCACCTAATGAGTCCTGAAGGAGACGGGTCAATTTACTGTCACGATAAGGTACATGGGTTGTCTTGCGAGAATCATCACCGAGTGCGGAAATGACATTTCCCAAGGCCAAGAGACCTGAATTGATCGAGATTCCTTCTTTGGCTCGATCACCTTGTGCATTTGTTCGCTTTAACTAAAAAAAAAAAAAAAAAAAAAAAAAAAATCGTGCGATTAGTGAATGTGGTGTACAAAAAGAAAATAAGTCTACTTTACTCTTTCGGAACCAGCTAAATCCACAAAATGAAACTTACTGGTCACAGAAGGTTCATTAGATGATTTCTGTTGCTTTAGAATGACTGAAAACACAGCATGAGAACGTGAAGAGACAGTATTCATCTCGGTGGATCCTGTAGTTCGACAGAGAGACCCCTTGGCTAAAAATGAAACCACTTCTTCTGGATTCTGACACAACTCTTCCTTAACGCCACTCCAATAAATATTGCCGGCGATATCCTCACGAATAGTGACTTCGACAGGTACCACCTGACCTAGATTGCCCTTTTTTTTCATCGCTGTCTGTGGGTTAAGCAGGTCGATCAACTCCTCATTATACAATTCTAAAAATGAAACATACACTTCATGTTTGAATTCTTCATTGGTCTCGGCTGTTTCTTTTAGTTTTCGGAAGAGGTCAACGATGCAACGTGGTACAATTCCTGTCAAGTTGTACAATGTGTAAGTTTAGGAGAAGGGTTTGTGCACAGTACCTTCATGTTCGGGATTTACACTTGCTTCCAATCCTGTTCCCATACTGAATGTCTTACCCGAACCAGTTTGACTATCAAATAAAAAGTGAGCTTTTTTTTTTTTTTTTTTTTTCAAATCCAATATATAAATATGACGTACCCGTAGGCTAGAATGGTTGCATTAAACCTAATACATAATATTTAATATCAATCAAATCTCATATCTTGGCTTATTACCCTTCAACAAATTTATCCAGCAAAGGGCCTGCTGCATTTTCGTATACTTCTGCTTGTTGTGTGTCGTTACTAAATACATAATCGTACGTAAATGATTTATCTGTTCCAACCAGGATCTGTGGTTCATTGGGTATAAAGCTTATGCATTCTGTGCAGTTGCTTAGTTGTTCTTTTTGTGTCAGCGGTCTGACACGCAAACCAACTCTAAAAAAAGTGGGTGGTGAGTTGGGGAATGGAGAAGAGATGATGGTCAATACCTAACTGCTGTTGATGTCATGTGGAATTTAGTTTTTATTTTTTAAAAAATTGTTGAAACAACAATTATATTTCGTTTGTGCTGGGAAAGAAGAAAAAAAAAAAAAGAAAGTAAAAAAAGATGTTTTTTCTATTTTTGCCCAAATGCTCCTCCTTTCAAAAAAAAAAAAAAAAAAAAGATATCAGTAATTCTTCCACTTGTTCATATTCCGATATTTCCAAATGCAGGCACATCAACTGATTGTCAGACTATCAATTTCAATAACGAGAAGACCAGCAAACTAATCTTAGGTAGTTTAACATGAACTAAAATAGGATTTGAAGATGATATGACATATTGATTAACCAAAGCTCCACAAAGTTAAAGGAGACCCTCTCCTTCAAAACAATAGAATGCTCCTCCTAGTTTAGTGGCCAGGAGAGCAAAAAAAAGTGTCAATAAAGGGCTAATTTGCGGTTTTTTAAACCAATTCTGGATTTTAGTATTGTCCGTTTTCGTAGTAAATGCATTGCCCCTCCTCCTATTACATATATGATTAGAAGATGGAAAATTTAAACCAAATAGACTGTTATAGACTAGAGCAGTCAAAAGCTGGAATTTCAAATATTTGAAAATTGGTTTTCCCGATATATCAATTCGATGGCTAATTTTATATTTGACTCTCTGTAATAAAATCTGGGGAAAGGAGGCGTATCTCTAAAGCTTAAATCCAACCTTTAAGTTCTTAAAAACGGGAGGATTGACTCAAGAGAGGGGGCGGGATTTGGTAAACGTGGTTGTCTTTCTTTTTTTTCACAACTTGTCTTGGACTCATTTATCTTGAGTCACCTTGGAAAGTTTATTTTTAAGACATTTACACACTCGTTTTGAAATAACACTTTATTGTTAGCACCTTATACCTTTTTTTTTTTTGCCCTTTCAATGAGAGTAATAAATCACATATACCATTGTATCACAGTTATTTTAAATTCAACACAAAGATTCATGCATTCAGATATCTGCTGACATTCGTGACATTAATGGCCGTGCTTTGTGGGAAAAGCACGAAGAGCGTCAAACTTAATTTTTCCTTTTTTTTGAGAGGGGGGGGATCTTCCCACAAAATGTCCAAAAAAGCAATTCCTCCCCAAAAAAAGAAAAGGAATGAACAGCGGATTTCTCTAGTGACACAATTGACAAGATGAATTTTCACATGGTTGACTTTGTTTTTATTCTTAGAATGCTTAAAGATTGGCACCGGTTGATTTAAGAGGGCAATATGTCTACACTTTTATAGCCACATTATGATTTGTAACAAGTTACAAGCCTCCCTCTTTTATTCTTATAAACTAATGTTTTTTTTTTAGCAGATGCTTTATAATTTATATCTTGGTTCCGGGGGTTCTTTTAAGGAAAAAAATTATTTGTCCTACTTTCATATCTCCCATGATAGCCTTGGTAACAAGGTACAATCTTTTTTTTTTTTTTTCATTATCTGATCTTATGGTGGCCATTTCACAAGTGAGAATACCATTAGTATTAATATTATTAAAAACAGGAAAATATCTAAAAGTACAGTTGTTTATTGTTATCTCCTGATTATAGTTCGACTTTCACCTGGTGTGTGTCGATGTGACTCTCTCTGGGATGGTGGAAACTCTTCTGCGTCAAGTGTCTGGCTTGTCTTATTTCGACCTTGATCTCTCTGGACTGGTGGTAATTCTTCTATTTTGAGTGTTTCTTTGTTGAACTTGTATTTTACAGATCCAAGTGTACCGTCGTATCTGTTTTTCTTTATATCAATTGATCTATAACTGTAGTGTTTTTGGATAATGACAACGTTATCTGCTTCTTGAGTTACTTTGGCACTACCGAAAATAGAGTTGATGTCTAATGCTTCTCCTGTTTCTTTTCTTGGATGAACAACGAGTGTAATATGCACGTCTTGTAATGTTGCGAAACTTCTTAAACTTGCAATAGCATTTTCTTGCAACTCCCATTTGTCTAATCCAGATCTTGCTTGCTGTGATAACATGAATTGGAGATTGTCGATAATAATGTGTCGAACGTTATATAAATCCACTGCCTCTTTACATACTTTAAGTACATCTCCGATTGGTGTACTGCTATGAAATTTTAAAAAGTGAAGCGGCAACTACAACAACAAAATTCAGCTTTCTTTTTTACAAAAAAAAAAAAAAAAAAAAAAAAAAAAACGAACCTTTTCGAATTCATCTGCAATTGTATCAAACTCTTCTGGGTGCTCAGCGAGATCTTTTCCTGCAAATTGAGACAACATCTTTTTCGCTAATCGTTTATTGAGAATTTCAAAAGATCCCCACAGTGTGGGTACTCCTGATTTACAATAATCTAAACTTAATTGACTAATAACCGTAGTTTTGCCAACACCGGTAGATCCAGTTAAAATAGTCAATTCTCCTCGTCTGTGGCCTTTGAGAATTCTGTTTAGTGCAGGCAAGTCATTACTCTGAACGCCGCGATGGGCATCTGGATTAAGAAGTTCTTCATACACTTCTGCTCGTATATCACCAAAACCCAGTAATTGATCTGGTTTGTTGATAGTTTTGAATGTTTCTTCTAATTCGTCGTCCGACTCAAAATTAGGATATGAATCCTTTACTGATTCATTATAATCACTAGTGAAATATCGCAATTGGACGGGTTGTCGCAGCACTCTGGAGGGACTGTGTTTATATGTTCCATTTATGGAACGTAAAAGAGTAGATCGTTTTGATAGTAATCTAAACATTTCGTGAATGAGTGAAATTTGTCCCTTTAAAAAATTTTTGGACCTTTTTCTTCTGGGAAGATGACGTTCATATTTGAAAGGCCGATTGTCATAACAGGAACAACTGTAGTAGCTCTTTTTTTTTTTTACAGCTTTTTTTTTTACAGCTTTTTTTTTTTATGCGTTCTATAATGCGTTTTATTGGTATATGCTTTGTAAAGATTTTTATTACATGGTTATTAAATGGAAATAGATATTGGGGCAAATATGACAGACCCTATGTTTAGGGGCATTTATCGAGGAAAGCAAGCACATGCTGGTAAATACTCTACAGCCAAAATAATTTTTTTTCAACCTAAGCTCATTATTGTTGCAGACGATTTTACCTTAATATTGGAACGAGCGAAAAGGGCCAATGTCAAAAAGCTTTTTATCACAGGCACCAACTTGTCCGAATCCAAAGAAGCTATTGAATACATTGAAAGCAATCCAGAACAAGGTACATGTCATAAAGAAAATCTTTGACTAAATTACCTCTACCAAACACAGCAAAGGGATTCTTGTATTCTACAGTGGGCTGTCACCCTACACGCTGTAGCGAATTTGAAGAACACCCCGGGGGGCCAGAAGTATATTATCAAGAACTACTAAAATTAGTACAGTCAAAATCAGTTATTGCTATTGGTGAATGTGGTTTGGATTACGATCGACTTCAGTTTTGTTCCAAGGAAGTTCAAAAAAAGTACTTTGAGAAGCAATTTGACTTAGCAGAAAAAACAAATTTGCCCATGTTTTTACATAACCGTAACACTGGCCAAGACTTTTATGATATGATCAAGGCTAATCGACACCGATTTAAGAACGGCGTTGTTCATTCTTTTACAGGATCGATGGAGGAGATGAAAATGTTGGTTGAACTGGATTTGTATATTGGTGTGAATGGCTGCTCTCTTAAAACAGAAGAAAATTTAGAAGTGGTGAAAGAAATTCCAGAAAATAAACTAATGATTGAGACGGACGCGCCCTGGTGTGACATTCGACCTACACACGCATCTTATAAACACCTTCAGCATCTGTCAAAGGAAGAAATAGATCTTTACTCACCCACTAGTAAAAAGAAAGAGAAGTTTGAGATGGGGTTAATGGTCAAAAGTAGAAATGAGCCTTGTACAGTTGGGTAAGTTGACATCAATTGTTTTCTGTTTTTTTGACAGGTTTATTTTTTATTTTTTATCTTTTTTTTTTAATCACTTTTTAGACTTGTGTTGCATATTGTCGCTTCCATTAGAAACGCAGATCCAGAACAACTGTCAGAAACAATTTGGAAAAACACCTGTAACGTCTTTAACGCACAATAAAGAAAATTAAAGATACAAGCCTTCAGGTGTTCCTTCACTCTTTCTATATAACACTTTCTCTCTTGCTTTACGGAAATCTTCTGCAATAACCTTCATACGACGTTCACGTAATGCCATTAAACCTGCTTCAGTACAAATAGCCTAGATGCAAAAAAAAATCAACTTTCTTTTCTTTCTGTTCTAGAATACCTTAATATCAGCACCAGATAAATCATCCTTTGACATAACAAACTCTTCCAAGTCAACATCATCAGCTAATGTCATCCTTGAAGTATGAATATTGAAAATTCTACGCTTTGTCTTTACATCAGGAAGTGGAAATTCGATTTTACGATCGATACGACCAGGTCGAATTAAAGCAGGGTCCAAACTATCAATCTTATTTGTAGCCATGATAACCTTAACATCACCTCTTGAATCGAAACCATCCAATTGGTTCAACAATTCCAACATAGTACGCTGAATTTCACGTTCACCACCTGAAGTAGAATCATAACGTTTAGTACCGACTGCATCAATTTCATCAATAAACACAATTGAGGGTGCATTCTCTTCTGCCACACGGAACAATTCACGTACAAGCTTAGGTCCATCACCCAAATATTTTTGAATCAACTCAGAACCAACAATACGCAAGAAGGTAGCACTCGTTTGATTTGCGACAGCCTTGGCCAACAAAGTTTTACCTGTACCGGGCACACCATAAAGAATAACACCCTTTGGTGGTTTGATACCCATTTCCTCATAAAGTTCGGGATGTGTCAAAGGTAATTCAACTGCCTCCTTAATTTCCTGAATTTGTCTCTCTAAACCACCAATATCTGCGTATGATTCTGTAGGTGCCTTTTCCAACTTCATCACGCTCACCATGGGGTCTGCATCATCAGCCAATACACCGACAACGGACATTGTTTTGTGGTGTAGTAAGACGCTGCATCCAGGTTCTAACAAATCTTTATCTACAAAACTCATGACTGAAACATAATATTCGGGTCCAGTGGTGGAGGACACGATAACATGGTCATCGTCAATAATTTCTTCTAATGAACCAACAGTCATGGGTGAACCACGAAGATCGTCTACTCGTGTTCTTTCTTCTTGATCTCTTTCTTCTTGAGGCTTAAGTCTTTCTTGGTTCTGCACAAATTCCTCTTCAAGTAATAAATAATCCTTTACACGCTCCATCTTGAGCATCTTGAGGCGACAACGTGTTGTAGGGAAAACTATATCATGTTTAGAAAGAAATGTTACAGAGAATATAGAATGCTTACCTTGAGGTAATTTAGCAGTTGTATCAGGCCCTCTCTTCTTCTTCTTTCCTACTCTTGTAGGAACAGGGGGTTCCCACTTCTTCTTTTTATCCTTTTCCTATGAGTAAAAAGGTAAATATTTCAAAAAAAAAAAAAAAAAAAAATGAGCATGTGTGCATGTGTGTACCTTGTCTTTTTTGTCATTGCCTTTTGGCATGCCAGATTGTGAATTTCCCTTTTGTTAAGTAGTTTAGTTGTTGTTGTGCTTTGATTTTTTTTTTTCTGGTTATTTGGCGCTTTTGCTTTACCATTTTGAAATTCTATTGTATAAAAAAAAGAAAATCCAAAGAAAGCTTGCGCGTCCTGATTTCAAGAACCGTGGTGCTGTGACGTAGTTTAACAAGCGGGATCCAAAAGGACGAGATGGGCTATCCTTTTACCAACACTCTACAACACAATTGAAGCTCAAAAAAAAAAAAGAAAAGAAAAAATGAGCCTGATGCTTGAATAATTCTCAATTCACATTCTTGAATTTGACTTGAACTTTATTATAATATCCATACAGTACTTCCACTCTCAAATTGACCTTTGCGGTACATTTCTCGAAAATGAAATGGAGCGTTCAGCCAATTAAATTCGAACAAAGTTTGAACTTAATTAGGAACACTTCTCAAACTTCAATTAGAACACGTGAAACCTCAACCTGGCTTTTTTTTTTTTTTTTTTTAACTTGTTACTCTGCTTATTGTTGGGATGAGTCCTGTTAGTGGCACATAAATGGACACTCTTAAATACGTCACTCAAAAAACTGCACCATTGTTAAATTCCTTTAACAATGGATGAAAATATAACAAAAGAACAAGCACTATGTATTTTCTTTCGTCTCGAATACACCAAATCTAACGTAGATTTATCTCTACAAAAAATGGAAAGCATTAAAGATGTCGACGTTCGTTTCGAAAAAGATTCATATAAACCTCTATTACATTGTAATGAAAGAATCAATTCAAATCCTTTGAGATATAAAAGATACAGTAGCAGCTTGGATTCGGTAGAAAACTATGTAGATTAGAAAGCTCAAATTTTGCAATTTCAATTGTTTATTAATTAATGAAAAAGACTTGTTCTAATCGATAGTATATGCCTATCTACCCATATCTGTTTACCCCTTTGTTTTAAAGCTGGGCGACAATTGAACAGTTTAAGATCCCCAGGGTTATTCAGCAGCTGGACACTATCGAAATATTTGAACTGATTGCCATAAAAGAATTGATCAATAAATACTTTTTTGCAGGCTTGAGTTGTCTCTGGATACAAGATTTTTGTAAGTTTATTACTATTTTAGAATTTAAGCTCTTTGTTACCTTGGTAATTTTTTAAGATCTGTTATGTTGGTCGTTAAACCGGCATAATCAATGGCTACGACACAAACTTTGGTATTGTTTTTAAGGAACTCCAAAAAATATTTTGTATTCCCATGGACATCGTTTAATTTTGACAAGATATCATCATTTTCAAAATCGCGTTTGATAAATTGTCGCTTCGTTGAACTACAGGGTGAAACAAAAACCTTGTCTACCGATGATCTTTTATATAAAACGTTGGCCGTTCTTTGTAAACAGCTGACTCTGTTTTCTGTCTCAGCAATAGATATTCTGCAATACCCAACCATTTGGTATCCATCTTTCTTCATATAATTTATTTTTAAATGATGATTTGGCAATATGCTTAGTATGTTCTCTGCCACAGAAACTATAAAACAAAAATCAGCAATTTTTTTATTCTTAATTCTCATTTTTAAACTTACTGTAGTGCGTATCATTTAGGACGTTTAACCGTCTGCTTCTCATTCTAATTTTCTGTTCCGTATTTGATATTTTTCGTTCAGGTTCAATGGATGTCAGATCAATGTTCTGTTTGTTCACCCACTGACTAAACCCCAAGAGAGCTTTTTTTTTTATCAAATTTGTATGTAAATTTCCAAATAGTTGATAAGATGTCCTTATCAGATACAGGGACTTGTTTATAACGTGAGTCAAAAAGATATTCCTCTGGTGGTCGATAAATATAATTAAGAAAGCCAACAATCTGATTATCATTTTCTACGTTACAAATTTCATTAGAATTCAATTTATTCTCTAAATTATTTTCTAGCTCTACCAAGTATTATGTTTTCTTTGCTATTAATCTTAGATGCTTCTTCTTCTAGTGCTTGTTTGAATTTATACAGCCTGTAAAAATTAGGCGAACCAAATATATGCGACTCGCAAACAAGCGAGGGTTCATATGGATTGTTGGTATAACAGAGATCGACATCTGGTGAAACTTCAATGTTTTAAATGCAAACCTTGACGTTTTCTTCTTCAAATGCTTGGCAATAGAAAATACAGATGGCCTCTTCTTTGGAAATCATAATACGTTTTTACGATAAAAAGTTAGATAAGCAGTGAAAAAGCCAGGTTGAGGTTTCACGTGTTCTAATTGAAGTTTGAGAAGTGTTCCTAATTAAGTTCAAACTTTGTTCGAATTTAATTGGCTGAACGCTCCATTTCATTTTCGAGAAATGTACCGCAAAGGTCAATTTGAGAGTGGAAGTACTGCATTATTAGGCACTTCTCAATTTGTAAGAGTCTATTTAGGTAAGCGGAAGCACAAGCGAGATTCATCAGAACTCAGCATTACACCCACCGAGATTTTGAAAACTCAGCAAACCAGATAGGATTGAATTTTGTCGTCTTATTATTTCCTTGTTCAGCAACAATCAAAGCTGATCCTAGTAACGGTTCATTATCAGGTAGTCTTTGTTTTTAAAGGGACTAAAAGAAAAAAAGGAGTAAGAAAGACGCGCATGCAACCTTATACCACGCATTAAATTCTCTATTTTACATTTGCCATATCTCCACATATTTTTTTTTTACAGACAGACAAGACAACTTTTTAGATAGTCGTTGTTCTTCTCTATTATTCAACGCTAATAGGTTCTATATTTTGTGGTGGCTAATTGAAACTATATGTAAGTTTCAAAATTATCAAAAAAAAAAAAAAAAAAAAAAAAAAAAAAAAAAAGAAAAGAAAAACAAAGTCTTTCTACCTAAAACGAGACAGTTGCAAAAAAATTTGAGAGACGGTTACAAAAAGATTTAGGACGAATAAAAAAATCTTATTGGACGAAATCATTTTTTCTTAGAGACCATTGCAGACTTCCAAATTAGACACAATAAAAAATTTTTGTGAACTTTCTCAAAATTAAGATTAGACATTTTTCTAGAGTTATAGTGCCTCTATCTCCAATTTTCGTAAATCTAAAGACAAACTTAGGCCAGGTTAAATTTCTCGTTTTTTTACTACGCGTTTTCTTTCTGTTTTTACATATCTCTATCGCCATGACAACCATAACCAGGAATCAAGCGATTTGTATGTTCTATGGCGAAGAATACACTGACGAAAACGTTGCTCGTCTTTCCAAGAGACTTGATGAGGTCGAGGTCGACATTTGCTACTTAGATGATCCTACTGAGCCAATCTTGGTAACTCTCACAATAATTAATTCTAATTTCAAGTACCATCTGTATCCTACTTCCTTGGACACTTAAAGGAAACCAACATTTTGTTTATTATAATAGATTTTAAATTTTCAATTTTGATATCTCAATATGATGATATAATAAATTGCATAATGTAACTCTTTTACATAGCAATAATGACCCTTCCAAAGCATTTGAATGAAAAAAGCAAAAACGATGCCACCAAATTTCAGGTGGATGGAACAGAATCATCAAATGTTGCGAATGTTCTCAGCATTAACTTAAATACAGTGTATTATGTTATCAGGAGAATAAGAATCAGGGAAGAACCGATCGCAAAAAAGGCTCTGGTAAATTAATAATTGTAGAAATAAAGATGTGAGCTTACAATAGATAATGACTACCTAGTTATAGCTGTAATAGTTGTAGGAGTACAACGGCAACGATTTATTTTTATTTATTGTGCTTATTACCTCAATAGAGGGTATAGATTTAAATAAATGTGTATTTAGACACTTCTTTTATATGATGGTCTTCGAAAGCTGAAAGAAAGAAAAAGCAAAAGTTGCCAGCAAGCTATTAACCAACGTCATGACAAATAAACAGTCCGGCTCCAATACCACGACACATTCATTGCGTTCCGAGAGCCAAAGTATTCAAAAAAGGAATACCATCAAACCCAACAAACGAAGACGCTCAAAAAACAATAAGCGTATGAATCATGAAAATTTCAATAATACCTATGGGGACAAAACCCACAATGCCGTCAACCTAACACAAGAAATCGTGGCTGACACAAATAACTTCAGACGCAGCAAGCGCCTCAGAAGAAATTAATTGTACTGTTCAAACACTTCCCAAAACAACTTCAAACGTTGATACCAACTGGTGGGGGTGATATCGTGTTTGTTCACTTATTGTATCTTTATTTATTATATTTTACCTCAGCTAAAGAACACGTCAGACTCTGTAATTAAGTGTCGGATTACGTATGCTATGAACTCCCACCAATTTAATAGTTCTTCTCCTTCGGTTTTAGTAAAGATAGTAATTGCTGACTATTAACTCTTCCTGTCTCTACACGAATAAGCACGAATACTACAGATGGACCCCGACAATTCCTCCTGAATCAGTAACAAGAAAGAGAAAACGAGAAGATGACCAACAAGAAGATTCAAACAAAAGACAGCTTACATTACAAGAATACGACCGTGTTGCTTTTAATCTTATTATCAACTATGTTAAAGAAAACTATGATGAATTTGCCCTGTGTTTAAGACGCCTACACGAAATCCACCAACGGATATACCAAGATACCACCGAACTTACAAGACATGTATATAGAAGACACCTTGCTCATGTGTGTCAGCCCGTCATTCGAGGGTTAGATACGCTTTTTCTTTGTCTTACTTTGTGTTTTCTATACAGTGCTTACTATAGCTTAGTGCTCATTCTTTAGTTGTAACAAGTCATGGTGATTCTTGCACTTTCTTTTTTCATGGCTCATTTTATTATGTTAATGGAAAATCAAAACTGACTTTTTTTTTCTAATTGTTTTTATCAATTGATGTTATTTCTAATCAAATTTGTGTAAAATAATGAAGCTGTAAATAACGAAGGTTAAAGCTTGCTCATGGTATTTTGTTTCGAAAAGCAATTGATTTACAGTTATATTTTTAGTAGCTAAGTGTAAATGTCATTGCTAAGCAACGGTCAACTTCTTCATCAGTAAATCCAGGTTTTTCTCTGACATTCAGAAATCCAAATCATGTTTGATTTCAACAATTTTACTTTTTCTCATGTACCTTTATCAGACGTACTTGAATTTTAGATATATATCGACTTCAATTGTTGTAGAAAAGCAGTAAAACATACTTCGGCGAATATTCACCATATATAGTAAGGATGTGGCGCTGAGAGATATACCTCGGGGGATATTAGCCATAATTGGGACTTTTTTGTGTGTGTCGTGTAACAACATAAAAAAAAGTTTTAGTATAAAGAGGAACACTTCTTTTTCTCCAGAATAATTAAAAAAAAAGGGCATTTAATTATATCGCTTTCATCTCTTTAACTCATACACAAAATGTCATCAGAAGATAACTCAACAAGTTTGATCACAAACGACGAAGAACTCTATCTCGTATTCCACTATCATCCTTCCCGTGTCTTGGCCTATGTTGGTATCGCTGTCTTTGCCATACTTGCACTTCTTTTATTACAGACTGTTCATAGACAAAAAGCGCCCAAATTTATGATGAAGGTTCCGATCCTGGCCATATTAGAATGTGTTGGTTTTATTTTACGTGTCGAAGCTATTAACGGTAAATTCGAAGACGTAGCCATTGCTATGAATGTCCTCTTGTTGATTGCTCCCAATTTATTGTCTTTGGCCAATTACAATTGTATGATTCATATTCTTACGCTTGCTGACATACAGAGCGAGAAAATATTCTACCGACCCAAAGTGGCATCCATGATCCTTACAGCATGTACACTTTCTTCTTCTATTCTTCAAGCTGCTGGTGGAGGAATGATTTCTAATACTAGTACCAAAGATCCTGGGTATGCTCTTCTCTTTGTTGGTCTCGTCTTTCAACTCATTGTCTATTTGGCTTATATATTTATTTTAAACTACGTGCACAAGAATCCAAAGTTTGACTATCAGTTCTATGGCGCTTACAACCCAAAGCAGCAGTTGGTCTACTTCCTTTATATCACAACTAGTGCCTTTGTTATTCGAAATGTGTATCGTATAATTCAGTATTCACTCCTTTTGGGTGGTCATCCCATCTCATCCGAATGGACATTCTATGTCTTTGACGCACTTATGGTAGCCGCATGCTTTGCTATATTTGTTATCATTCCTAGATTTTTTCCAAGACATGATACTGAGAAAGAAAATGAAATGAATCAACCTCAGGATTACAACACTCCAACTCCTCCTTACGAACCCCATTATCCTCAGAGTACACTCAATGGCTCTGGAAATAACTGTATCCCTTCTTATGGTAAAGCAAACATGGAATACAAGCCAGATACTAGATTTTAGAAGATTGCTGTTGTAGCTGTTACTGTATTATTTTTGTAATTTTAGACTCTCCCCCCCCCCATTGATACATAATAAATTTTCATTCATAAAAATTTTAGACCAAAAAACAACTGTATCTATACTAAGATGAGTGATTTTAAAAAAGGCGCAGTTTTTTCTTGAATAAGCACCTAGTATTGATAGAGAGAAAAAAATAAGAAATCTTAATATGAGATGACAGGCCACTGCTTTTAATTTTCCAAAAAGTATCGCTATAACGATACTTTTTTAAATTCTCTCTATCAAAGATCAAGCGAACCTGATGTTTTTTATGTATACACTTATTGTCTCTAATTGTTGAGTACGGCTTTTTATAGCCATCCTATAAATACGTGAAACAAATAAAACTCTTTTTTTTTTTAAAAAAAAAAAGTGGGTTCAAGAATTTTTTTGGAGCAGTATGCTTTTTCTCTTCACCTAAATAAAAGCCTAATATTTGTTTCGTTCCATTTCGACTCTTTTAACTTCAATTAAAACAGGTAAACTACCAAATTGACATTTGGAAACGAGAAACCCTTCTGGTCAATATTTTTGGAATCATTCTGAAGCATAATATAAATCTCAAGGTATCGTCGAGATCCATCACTCAATGGAACACATGCTTGGACATTTGGATGTTGTTCCTTTAGCAACAACATACTTTGTTGGTCAGTGGATTTCTCTTTACAAGGATAAACATCGAACAGAAAAGCACCTTTTGTTCTTGAGGTGTGAAAAATACTGGTTCGGAGAGCGTTAAGTCTGAACGACTCATCACTATGAGGAGGCATTAAATAAGATTGAGGAAGTAAAGGTGAAATTAGCAGTACAAATTACATAAGATAAAGAGTGGTAGTTTTATGGAGACTTTAAAACATAATTATTATAGAGTTTACTAGTAAGAGGAGGTTGAATGTTTCTTTAATACATGAATAAAACATCTTTAAAGCAGTTTCAAAGTATTTACACACCTTGTCTTTTTAAATTTAACTTTTATACTATTGTGTTAGCAAACAGTTAAACTTGAATGCTACAGATATTCAAAATTTTCAGAAGAATCATAATAAATATTCAAAGACACAAGTGATTCTAATTAACATTATATTCAAACATAGATGTTTTAAAATAAATAGCGTCCTGTCTTTAACAATGACTCTCTCTCTCCATAACTTTAATAATTGATTGTCAGAGACTCATTTCTTTCTTATTTTTTATTTTATTTTGTTAAAATGAATTTGGATGGATAGGAATGTAAAGCTAATGATAGAGTTGCGCCAGACAGATAAGACTTGGCTACAGACTTGACTACATAATTAACTGGCAGGAGAATTGATGAAAATCGGAGGCAATCCATAACAGTTTTTTGGTCGAGATCTAGCTGTAAATATATTGGCATCAAACTGTAAATGTCAGTAAAACAACGAGGAAAATATTAGTCCAACCAAACATATACTACACCTGCTAGATCTTTTCAGAGAACTACCACTCCCTAGTCTCGCTTAGGCACCAAGAAGATCTTGAGAGAGTCCACATTAATCTGGTGTATTATTGGGAGATTGTTTTCTTCTCTTGGCGGATTTAACCAATTAACAGTAGATGATGTTGTTAAGTAAGGAAGAGGGGAGGGGGGGGGAATCCGAGTTTGATTTTTCTTGGCTATTTTGTTGTTGTTCGTTACTCTCCTTGCAATCAGCTTTACTTCAAGAGTATGGGCTATCATTTCAATATCATGCTGAAAAGCTGGGAGCTTCTCAAAGTTATCAAGTTGGCCAATGGAGGAGGGGAAGACCACATTGAACTGTGACTTGTCCACAAACAAATTTTTTTCCAACATATTTGACAGTAGAAAAATCAGTTTTAGTGCTTGACACTTGTATGGTCCAAGAGTGAGAACAGATATTAGTGGCATTGAATAAGCTTGTAGTACTGGTTCTTCCCTCGTGGATAAGCTTACTTTGGTCTTGTTGGACTTTCTGTTGTATCCATGATCAATATAATTGAATATCTAATAGAATGATACTTAAGGATTGCATATTACGGATAAGTAAGAGTTTGTAGACACAGGCCTCAACTTGTAATACATAAGATATACATAATTAATAACTAAGACGGGATGTCTTGGTAGGACAAAAGCAATCAAGAAGTATATAAAGGGTTGTATTATTCATCCAATAAAGACAACCTAATTTTTGAAAAAGTCCTGTCATCATCTACGACTCTTTTATTTAATCTTAGGATAAAACACTTTCTCATCTGTATATACGTTCTTTTTCGATCGTTGATTGATCGGATATTGATTCTGCTGGCTTTAGTATAATCATGTTGTTGTTGATGCTGCATAATTTCTGTAACAAGGGCAGCCAAACCAAGAAGTGAAATAACCTTCAACCAAATTGTCTGGATGTCTTGTGTTCAAAATATGCTGCTGGTTTTGAACAAGGTCTAAAACAGTATCAAACAGCTTAAAGTATTATAATCTATATCACTTGTCTCCTTCATCCCACAAAGCCTATCGAGATACTTCCTTGCACCACGGAAGTTACTATCAATTAAACATTTCATGGCAATGCAAGTTCATTTCTCTTTAATACTGGGACTTGCTGGCGATATCTTTAACTTTTTTCCAAATTTTGCTTTGCTTTTGTCCCAATCTGACTTCCTAAAAAAATTTGGCTGCTCTTCTCTCCCTTCAGCAATTAAGCTTAATATGCCTGAGGCAGATTGACATCCTTTTAAGTTCTCTTAATGATAAGGGGTCATTTGCCATATATTTCTTGTGAAGTTGTTCTCCATCTCCAAACAATGTTGCTAATATATTTACTGAATTGTTGTCTTTTTGCACTGGTTGATGGGTTTATTGAGGGCTGGTAGGGGTGTTTAACGCCAACAATTCTTCATTGACCATCTTATCAGCTTCCTTTGTCTCTATCAAACATATTCTCTTTCTTATTCGTCCTTGAACTTGCTTGATCTCTTCGATAAGAATATGATCCTTATAATCATTCCATTTTTGTCAACATTCTGCTTCTCCTTGAAAGAGCCCCAAAAAATCGGCTACTTTTCCAGTAAAACTAGACATAGGGATGCTCTTGATATACTTGGTCTCTGTCGTGTTTGGTCATTCATTGTATCTTTATTTATTATATTTTACCTCAGCTAAAGAACACGTCAGACTCTGTAATTAAGTGTCGGATTACGTATGCTATGAACTCCCACCAATTTAATAGTTCTTCTCCTTCGGTTTTAGTAAAGATAGTAATTGTTGACTATTAACTCTTCCTGTCTCTACACGAATAAACACGAATACTACAGCCTCCACAGCTTCGAAATTTTTGATCCATTTTTTTTTTAGTGATTTCTCGACATTCAAAGCTTTATTCAAGTTGTTATGGAATTCAAACAAGTTTTTTAAAATCATTCCATTTTTCAACCTCCAGCTTTTCTAAGACTGAGGGCAAACAATTGCTTTTGATGTCTTTTTTTGTGAAAAAGAATCCGACAGAAATTGATTTGGCTACTGGCTTTCGCATGGCATGGAAAATTTACAAGTTCAAAAAAGCTCAAAAGTCACGATGGCACTCCCATTATTGATAAATAAAAAAACTCCGCCTAATTCTCGCGCATACATGTGAGCCTATTAGGCCAAAAGGAAATCGCCCGTAGCTAAAATACCTAAAGAATTGTTACTGTTCATTATATGGGGTTAGTTTCTGAAACATTCGATAAAATATACAAGTTTCATGTAATGAACAATTTCTATACCGTAATGGATTATGCATCGCTCCGTTCTTCAAAAGATATAACAAAGGCGACTCAAATTAGGGATCATAGGGCTATATATCTTTCTTTATACTCTCCTGAGCTTGATCCTACAGAAATTCACTGGTCGATCCTCAAAGGTGTAGCTAAGTGAGGTATATATGAGGATCAGATGGTCAAAAAAAAAAAAAAAAAAAAAAAAACTAAAATTGTTGAAGCTAAGTGAAAGCATTAGCAGAAAGACTCTGCTTAACACTTCTTAACACTCTGTTTACAGTTTTGAAAAAATGTCTCGTTGAAGAGTCCACAATAATAAGTCTTTATTTAAAACAGTTTCTGTTAAACAAAAATATGGATATTGAATGTAGTCCAAAGCGAACATTGGAAATTACAAATAGGGAAATTGAACTTTCATAAAAGCGAACATTGGGCGGAGACCATTTTTTTTTTTTTTTTTTTTTTTTGGTTTACGAACTTTGGAGGTGGAGGCATTGTACGTAAGCATTGTCCAAAAATAGTGTTAGTAGTGTAACCTGGGTTTATCCTATCTCGAATGTCTCCTTCTTGTGCCCGTTAAAATCGAGCGATATTCAACAAACCATTAATGATAAAGTGTATCGTAAGAGGGATGTCACAAATCCAATTGTTATGTTGGTCAAATAAAAATGGAGAAAAAAATTGCCACGTTTTTATTGGCGCTATCCAAAGAACGGAAAACTTTTTTCCCCTTGTTCCGAGACTTCATTGAAGAATATGTATTTATTTCAACTCTTTTGTTATCTTTTTTTTTTTTTCTTCTTCTTACTTTAATACCCTCTTTTTTTTCTAAAAAAAAATGTCTTTTACCATTCAACCATCTTTTTTTATTCAACGATTACTCGAGAAACGAACAATGGTTCATTCTGCTGATAAAAAATCTTCATTTCCAGCTTTAACAAGGGACCAGAAATATCTTATTAAAAAGTTACTGCAACTAACAGAAGCTACTTGTTTGGATGAAGAAATGACCATATTTATAAAAAAGCGTAAAGGATAAGAATTTTTTTTTTTTATTCTTAACTTACAATAATTTATAACAGTGATCGACTTTCTATTATCAAAGGACATGTCGTGGTTAAATGTTACTCAAATAAATGTCTCAAAAATTAGTAATCCTTTTACAGACCAATCATCTAAATACCTCAAAGATCAAGCAGAAGACAAAATGGGTAAGGCGATAATAATAGGCAAAAACAAAGCTAACACTCACGTTAGTCACATCTAGTACACAGCCCGTTTTTCAGACAAATATTGAGGTACAATCGCGTTTTATTTTATCTATCAGTTAAAGAAATTCGTTTTGACTTTTTTTTTTTTTTTTTTTTTTTTTTTTTCTTATTGTAGGAATTATTAAGACAGATGAAGATCCAAGAGCGGTCTCGTTCTATTCGCGATTTATTTCCCAACAAGAAAATTATATTTTGTAAAGAAAATTCGCACGCAGCCCATGTCCTTTATATATTAGCCGCTTTTTCTAAGCTCTTGCTTCAAAATCCATGTTGGATCAATCAACTTGTGCTGATACAGGTCTGCTCATCCCAAGTGCCATCAGAGGAGCTTGAAGCTATACCCGAATTAGTGCGTCAGATCAACCAATTGTGCGGAAATACAGAGTTTGTACCTGTCCACTTTTATCATCAAGAAATTGATCAAGATGAACTACTAGCTTATACGAGTGCAGCAAATCTCAGTCTCTGTTTAAATGAACCCTTTGTGGTTGAACAATGCTTACCGTCTAATGGAGTGTTGATAAAAGATCCATCAAATATCACACAATTGACTGAATCAATACTTGATGCTCTAATGAAAAGTATACCCATTGTCTAAATAAATCATTTATGACTTACTAGGATCTTTTCATATTCTTGAATACAGATAAATTTTCTTTCGTTTACAAGAAATGCGTTTAGTGTTAATAATTTACGCGCCGGAAAAACTTTACAAAACGTTCTGAAACATTGATTTTGTGAAAATGTTGCCATTCTATAAAGCCAAAAAGATCTCACAAAACGTTATTATTGTTCTTTTCTATCTTTAGGAGAAGAAAAACATCCCTCCCATTTTATGTTAAATAACCACTGATTATCCTCTTTTACCGCTAGTACTTCAGACTCACTTAAAAAAGACCGACCCATTTTTTTTTTTTTTTAACATGTTGAAAATTGTTCGTTCAACTAAAAATCTTAATTACAAAACTACAACCTCTTTCATCAGCATGTCATTGAAAAACGAGTAAGAAAAGAAAGAAAAAAAAAAAAAAAAAAAAAAAAAAAAAAAAAAAAAAAAAAAAAAAAAAAGAGCAGCGGAACAGTGTTGATAATGGCTTCGAAAAAAAAAAAAAAAAAAAGACAAATAACACAGTATTATACTGTGAATCCATCACTTCACGGCCTTTTGATTGGCAAAAAGGGGAGTCGACTCAAGCAGTTGACAAAAGAAACAAATACACGAATCGAAGTCAAGCGAGGCACAGATCAAGTAATGATACGTGGTGAGCCTGACAATGTGGAGCGTGCCAAAATGGCGATCAAATATGCTATAAGACCACGACGACCTACACATTTTCTTTCGCTCCCTATTCCCTCTGTAAGTCATTCATTGGAGGTACTCTATAGCAAAATGGACACTGTAGATCCCTCAGCCCTTGTATCACCTGCCAATTTCCACATTACATTAGGTGTTTTGAGTCTGTTAGATCAAGTCCAAGTCGAACAAGCCGTTAAATACTTGAAAGAACATGGTCCGATCATTGTGGATAGTGTTTTGGAAAAGCCTTTGAATATCAAATTGCAGAATTTGGCTATCATGCAATCCGATCCAGGTTATTAGTTTTAGAAAGATTTTTGGCGAAAAAAAAAAAAAAAGAAAGTTTATATGGTATATTTATAGCGGAGACACACGTTATGTACGTCGAACCACAAGACGATGCACAAACCCTTTTTAGATTTTGTACAGAAGTGATCGAAAAGATGATACAGGGAGGCTTCATGCAAAGAGAAAATAGACCTTTGAAGGTAAAGGTTTGTAGAATCTATGTTTCAATTAATCATCCGCTAGTTACATGCAACTATTGTAAATACAAGTCATAGTAAAAAGGGAAAATCAAGAATAGCATTTGATGCAAGAAGTATACTTCAAAATTATGGACAGGTTGATTTCGGGCAGGTTCGATTGGATAAACTCCATTTGATGAAGATGGGTAGAACAGGACCTGAAAAGACATATCAAAGCGAAGGATGTATTTTACTTAAATAAACCATTTTATAACTAGAAAGAGAACCTATTTTTTTTTTAGGGTATGACATAATGAACAAGTCAAAGGTATTTATATAAAGAAAAAGAAAAAAAAAGGGTGCTTGTGTATGTATATGTTTAAACAGGTTCTGTACTAGAGTTATTGAAGGTGATGATTATGCGGTTGAATTGGAGATAAATCTAAAGTAGAATGATCATGTGTTGCAATAATTTGGTTATTCAATCTTCCACGGCATAATTCTAAAGTGTTTTCAAGATCATAAATACGATACTGATTCTGTCTCAGCTCATCATGTAAATATCGTATATGGTCCACAGATTTACGTAGAATTGCTCCCTTATTCAACTTTACTGCTTCTCGACTGTCAGGTAGTAAGGTAGCTAACTCTTGAATGCGATCATTTATGTTATCTCTTCTTCTTCTTTCAACTGCGTTATGACTTTCCCTCCTCCGTCTTTTTCTTTCAAGCATTTCAAGTATTCTTTTTTTAAATCAATATCTTATAAATCATGCAAATACGGATATTTTTTTTTCTTACTTTTTTTGTGCTATTTCATCTTCAAAACTATTGGGAATTTTAGGCACAGCATTAGCTTTTGTTATAGACGCATGGTTATTATTGGGATGGAGACGACCATTGTATATTGTATCTGTTAAAGGAGACATATTTTTGCAAACTAGTTTTGGTGGAGAGGATGATTCTACGGGCGAAGGATACATTTTACTATCGTAGTTTATCTGTTGCATATTATAATTATTAAAGAGAGAGAAAAGAAAAGGGTGTGGACGAAATAGATATATTTTCTGTTACAAATATGACGTATCTTCTTTTCTTTTTACAGTTCGTGATAAAGAGATGATAACGTGATGTCTTGCTATTGTCAAACAAGTTAACAATAGAAACCACTAGTGCGAACCCGATTATAAATCGGTCAATGTTCAACAAATAAAAATATTTGTATTTTTAGAAGTTAATATCTATAGTTTGCTTTTCAAATAGATAGCAGAAAAGCTGATACATTTCAATTTTATCTTGGAAGAGCTTGTGAAACACTTTACAGAATTGTCCTTAGCCCTCAGTTTGAATCCCCCTCTCCCTCCTTTTTTTTTTTTTTTTTTTTTTTTTTTTTTTTTTGATTGGTCATGAAGGCTCTAGACTTTTTGATGCCTTCTCAGTAACAGGAATCATACTTATCTTCAAGTAAACAATAACACGACACAATAAGTTTCTCAAACTGCTATATAAAGCTTGTAGTTTACTCGATTTGATGTGGTTAACACACGTTTTCCAATCATTTTGCTTAGCCTGTTGCATTTAGGTTTTGAACATAAATATATATATATATATATATATATATATATACATATTGAATTTTAAAATAACAGACATTTTAAACTACACAAACAACTAAAACATTACATTTATAAAACAGTGAAATGGGTAAATTTAACACTTGAATTTAAGATTGCTTTTCAAGACAGTTTTAAGCCTGTTAAAATCTTGTGCCTGTTCAAACTCTGCATAAAATTTTACTTCTAACAAAGCATCACTACACACAATTCGATGGTTTGTTTTATGTAAAACTTATCCAAATATTGACTGCATATCGCAGCTAAGAAAAAAAAAAAAAAAAAAAAAAAAAAAGGCAGTAATTGGATCAAAAAAGAAAACAAGCACACATGACATCATTTACTTCTTTTCTTTCTTTTAATTCCAAATGTCAGATAATCAACCCACAAAACAGCCATTTTCATCAACCAACGAAGAAACAAAACCAGCAGGCAGAAACACAATACTGAATGTTGTAGCTATCCCTTTTGCTGCAGTAGGTGGTGCTATATCACAAATCACTCAAAAGTTTACAAGAAAAGAGAAATAACTTTTTATACCAAATAAAATTCCTTTTATTTTACTTGCGCACTATTCAACTTGAATGTTGTCAGGATCGTTCATGTCAATCGTCATTTCGTCCATCATTTCTTCCAAGGATACTTCAGGCAACTCTTCATCAGACTCCTCCTCTGTAGGTTGTTCTGTATTGTTTTTTTCATTTTTAAAGATGTTCATGTTGGCTCTAAATTCAGGGTCCTCTTCAATATCGCGCATAAACATCTCCATTTCACTCTCGTTACGGGCTTGTTCTTGTTTACGAGGCAGCATATCATCCACCTCTTTACTCAATTGTTGTAGTTTCCAGTTTCTGCCCTTTGACTTCTTCTTGCGTGCAGGATAGGACTTACGTATGAGCACAACATCGGGTAAATCTGCTTGGTTCATTTGATCGAATTCGTCATTGTTAAAGTTGGATCGAGTCAGGTCGTAACCCATTACAGTATCGCCAGGATGTAAAAATGCACCGAGATGAGACCTTGCGATGAATTCTTCATCGTTTTTACCAAAATCTGACATACGAGCCACATGCACATCACATAGCACATGTTTACCGTCTTCGGGGCCCAAGGGTTCAACATCCAACACATAATACTCAATCATACTCTTGGCGCTTCCTAGGGCAATGAAGGGCTGTCTAAAGTATTGCTTTGTACTTACATCAGCTATAGCCAATGTGTTGAAATCCAGCAGATGAATCGAGCTACTGATACGCGTACAAATCAATAACCGGCTAATGTTACCAAAGTTATGTGCCAGTTTTTTCGGGATACAGACGAGATCGTCTCTACAGATGGGCACAATCTCTGTCGAATAAGTAAACTTATACTTGCTTACACTGGTGTGAATATCTTTAGAGATCAGCCGTTCACTTGCCTTGTATTTCATAGGTACCACCGAACTCAGAAACTCGACCATCTTGATAGCCTGATTACGATTTCCATAATAAAAGTCGATACCATCCTTGGCCTCCTTTATATTCGTTGTTTCCTTATGGGCACCGTGTTTGAGGATAAGCTGTTCGAGAAACAAGAAGGTACGCTTGTGTTCAACCTTTTGACGCAGCTGAACGACTGCTTGCCAAGTGTTTTGTGCAGCTAGTCTCGTACATTCATCACATTGTTGGCCGGTAATGACATATTCTACTTCGAAAATTTGTTGCAGAAGAGTGTTGGCAAATACTTCCTTTTGAATAGTCAGCTTCACCTTCACACGCTTGCTGTGAGGTTCAGTCCAGATGAAACCTGCATCCAACAATCGAACCTTGCTCAATCCTTTCAGTTTCTTTAAGCAAAGTGACAATAGTTCGCGGGATTCAAGTTGGGCGGCGATCCAAATCCCAGGTGGTTGAAGGTACCGTTCACAGTTGCGGCAGAAATGAAGTTTGGCTTGCTTGGGAATACCTTCAGTGATATCAACCTCGTTACGAATACAGTTTACGCACATGTTGGCTGCGTTAGGCGGTGTAGGTGCTCCACAGCCAGGGCACTAAAAAAATAGGTTAGTTACTATAACTATAAAAAAAAAAAAAATGCTACGCGGGGGACCATTTACCAAACTAAAGGGAGATTAATTATCAAAAAAAGAAAAAAAAAAAAAAAAAAAGATGGGATCATGGTTATCTTACATTATTTGTTCAGTGATTTCAGGACGATATTCCATTAATAATTCGTTGATTGTTGATAAAGAAAGAAGAGAGTTTCCATTTACCACCTTTTTTTATAAGCAGCTATCCTAAGCCACAATTATTATAAATCCAAAACATCTTGTTTGTTTTCCAACTTTAAATTTTTTTTTTTTAATTTTTCTTTTTTTTTTTTAAGCATGCATATCACTCGTTGTTACTTTTGTTCAGGGCCTTGTTATCCCGGACATGGTACCATGTTTGTTCGTAACGACAGTAAGGTAATAAGAAGAAAAATCAAAAAGATATTTTATAACGGTTCTGATCTCTCCCCCTCCCCCCCCTTTTTTTTTTATTAATAGACCTTCCGATTCTGTCGATCTAAATGTCATAAAAACTTCAAGATGAAGCGTAACCCTCGTAAGGTTCGTTGGACAAAGGCTTTCAGAAAGGCCAGTGGAAAAGAAATGGTTATTGTAAGTTACAGAGAGTCTAGACACAAAAGAATTTTTTTTAAGTTAAAAAAAAATATTAGGATTCTACCTTTGAATTTGAAAAACGTCGTAATGTTCCTGTTCGTTACGATCGTAACTTGATGGCCACTACTATCAAGGCTATGAAGAGAGTACAAGAAATTCGTTCTAAGCGTGAACGTGCATTCTTCAAAAACCGTATGGCCGGTAACAAAGATAAAGAGAAGGCTGATGATATCCGTGTTGTCAACCAAAACATTGAATTGGCACCACTCGAACATAAAAAGAGAATCCAAGCTATCAAATCCGAAAAGGAAAAGACTCAAGGCATGGATATGGAAGAATAAAGAGATAGAAAAGAATATTTTTGTAAATAGAAAAAACACAATAAAAAGAGAGAAAGAAAATAGCATAGACGTTTTGTTTTATTGTCTGACAGCACCGTTGTACTCTATACCCATTGCATATTTCATGATTTCAGCCTAAAAGAAAAGAAAAAGTAAGAACCAAATTATTTTTGATTTTGTGTTTTACTTTGACAAAATCCAATTGATTGACAGCGCTTAGACCAATAGACCGGGCCCAGGTGATAGGTGCTGCATCTGTAGAGTATAGTCGATGTAATTTGTCGCAAGAGCTAATCATCATGATATTACGCAGGTAACGTTCAGATGCATATTGTCTTAATAAGTGAATACTTCCTATATCTTGACCTTCTGTCGTTCCTTTCTCGATCCACTGCGATAAACTCTGAACATCCAATATACCCTGATTCAAACCTTGTCCAGCAAGAGGATGTGTAGCATGTGCCGCATCACCAACGAGCGCAACTCGGTCTGTCACATAATGTTCAGCATTTCTGAGACGGAAGGGGAACGAGGCTCTTGAATTTTCTTGAATGTCAATCACTTGAGGTGGAAGAGAATATTCGCGTTCAAATATCTCTTGCTCATCAAGTGACTTTTTAGCCACTTCCTCTCTCCATGTGTACTCTGCTCCAATATCACAACTTTTACCGGCTGTTAACTGTTGGTAAAGGTATTTCAGATCAACATGTGACATTCTGAAAGCTGCGTTGACAATGTTACAAAAGTCATGAGGTGACACCGCTTTTAATGCTTTGGCAATTTCGGGGCGAGTGGACCACACTATCGAGGCATATCCTTCACCGAGCTACATTGCATAAATAACATTAGCTTTTCCTACACACACATATACACACACAAATGGTAATCAATCCATCTTACAGGTAACATTGCAATAGGTCCGGTAGGCAAAAATCTTTGCCATGCGGTCAAGTTACTTTCAAGACGATCAGGGTCCAATTTTAATGTTGCGACAACACCTTGTGCATTATAATCCCAACCTAAAGATTCAATCTGCGCAAACCCACGAACTGGACTATTGATACCATCAGCGCCTACCTAATCTCTCTCTGTCAACACATGATTATGCGGTATTTCTTATTACCAATAACCGCGCTTTTAGCTGTTTTCCATTGTCTAATTGAATACTCGGCCAGTCTTTAAGATCCAAACCTTCCTCTTTTGACTCTGTCTCTTTATTGATCGAAGCTACTTTTGTCTTTTGGAATAAATCAATCTTGACACCTTGAGAACGACATTCTTCAATACGTTCAAGTGCAGCATGTTGAACATTCACATTTTCAACCATATAGGCAATAGAAGGTTCTTTTACGTCCAAAATAGTCGAATCCAAATGAATACTGGCTCCTGTCACACCATCCCAAACCCGCATATCTCTGTACCCATGAGTCCTGTTTAATTCCAAGTGTTTTTTGATGCCGATTTCTAGAAATTCAATAATGAGTATTTCTTCTCACATAAGCTGACTTTTTTTTTTTTTTTAAAGAAAAAAAGTACTTTGAAAAAAATCCATGGTGCCTGGTGTTAAAGATACGACACGGTTCGAGTAATTGTCTTGTTGAGGTTTCCAATTTTGAACACCACTCAAGTCCATGGCTTCAACAAGTGCAATGCGTTTATGACTTACAGAAGGACTAGACGCTTTTTTTTTTTTTTTTTTTTTGAAGGGATTAGCAATTAGACAGATACTCTTTCCTTTTTATTTTCTACCTAAAGCACAAGCAAGTGTGACGCCTGCTACACCACCACCAATAATAACAACATCATAAGCTTGTTCAAGTTCTTTAGAAATTGAAGCAAATGTCCTTCTTCCGAAAATGTTTTTATTAATGCCACGTTTTTGTAATAATCGCAACATGTTGACAGAAAAAAAAAAAAAAAAAAAAAAAAAAAAGGTTCGGAAGACAAAAGATATTCAAAGGTATTAAAGGGCAGTTAGAACACTCTTTGGATTAGAAAAGCTGTTCGTGTTCCAAATAAACTACTCAAATCTTATAAAGGATCAACCAAGTCGCGTATTTCTTTTTTGATCGGGATTCTCAACCAGTATTGTCAAAAAAAAAAAAAAAAATGTAACCACTTTAATAAATTTTGTATATACTCATCCTGTGTTTCTTTAATCTCCAAGAACTTTTAACTCTTTCTGCGTTACTCACAGCAAAAGAAAACTGACCATTGTTGGAATTTCATAATGAATCATTGGCCAATATGTTACTCTCAATTGGACTCTTTTTTTTTTAAAAAAAAATGTCGGTTGAATATTTAAAAAAAAAATTGAGCACTTTTTACTTATTGGAAAAAAAAAAAAAAAGAGACAATTTTAAAGACAATAAAAGAAGTGGACAAAAAAAAATAATAATTTATTAAACATGTACTCTAGATTCAAACCTCGCTGTCTTTACAAAACCTGCCAGTCCTCTGTCTCCTCCAGTATAGGCACCTCCTATATAGCAAACTGGAATGTGAGGTACTCGACAATAGTCCTGATAA
>JNDS01003027.1:0-29942 GCA_000697035.1 Rhizopus stolonifer B9770
TTTTTTTTTTTTTTTTTTTTTTTTTTTTTGGCATTCTATCCCTTTGGTTGTCTTTTGGCAGTAAAAGGTTTTTTTGTAAAAACCAAGTAATGACTTCATCCTTTCTTGTTGAAGAAGTCGGCACTGGATTTTTTCTGGGCTTATGATAAGATGCACTATCCATAAGGCTGGATGACGCAACATATTGTTTCAAACAAACGTTCAAATTTCTCAGCATCAAAATACCCATGATAGTCGTTGATAGGACTATGGTCACCCTTTACTGGCCATACATTCACACTATCTCTTATAACTTTTACTCTACGACAATGACGCTCTTTGAAGACAATAAATGCAGCAGAATTACAAATTTGTATGGAAATTATGAAGAATGTTTCTTCTAGTTCCCTTTTGATATTTAATCCTAGGAGCGTGCATATCTCTCACCAAAGCAGAATATGAAACTTTTATATGATAAGATTCTTCCAGTACTTTGATCTTTCGTCTTACAGTGTTTATTTGATCTTTTCATTGTTATAAAGGACAATGTCTTCAACGGCAGAATTATATTCCGTGATAAGACGACGTCTTGGTCGACTAACGGTTTTTATTTTCGGAAGCTTCTGAAGGATTGTTGAACATATGAATGACCTTTTTGGTAGCGTGGTCAGTAATGCCGCAGAGATTCATTAGAAGCTCCTGTTTTTGCATTCTGAAAAATTTCTCAATCTTAAGAGTATCATTATGAATAAATTGATAAATGTGTTTTAAACTCTTGTGAGTTATTTGAAAAATGTTCATTTTTAGTTGATTCAAATGGGGATTGCACTTTTAAAGAATTATTGTTAATAAGTTTAATTAAGAAAGAAAAACTAATATAACTTAAGCGATTAAAACTGTTTACCAGCTTTTATGAAAAAGTTGTGAAAGTTTAAAAGAATTCAACAAAATGTTGGGGAGAATTTTTTTTAAAAACGACTCTTTTTTACTTCCTGCCTCGTCATAGCGACATGTTCTTATTTCTCTTTCACTACTGATTAGAACATGTAGAATTATAGTAGCTGCTCAATCTAAGAGTAATCAAAATTTTCGGAAGTACCACCACCCTAAATCAAGCGTATCCTTATATCGAATGACGTTTTAGTGCGGGAGACAGAAATGGTTCCTGAAAATTTCACCCATAAATTGAGCGTGCCCTTAAATTGAACACCCTTATGTCGCGTGCCTGTTGTATTACTCAAAATATTTGATTTTTAGAAGTTCAACTTATAAGGCTTTTCTACATTACCGCCCGCAATCAAAGACGAAATAAAAAATAAAAAAAAGAAATGGAAAAGTGGTATTTTTGAGTTAATGTATCGAAACTAAAATAAAAATGACATCCAAGCTTACACGGAAACTCTCCTTATGTTTTGATAGCTAAAGCTCATATTCGAAACAGAAGCACAAGATACATCTATGGGTTAAGTATGGGAATAAGAAAATTTAAATTAAAAACTCAAAAAAAAGACACATTTAGAAGCCGTTTTTGTGGTTCTTTTTTTAAACAAACATGCTACAGTTTAACATTATAATATTTTTTATTTCGATCTCATGACCACGAGTCATCTCAAAATAAAAATACTCCAATTTATAATATCTTTACGGAGTGCACCTATTCGCAACAAATAGCCCTAGATAAAGTTATTCTGTACAGATGGTATATAAAAAAGCTAAAAAAAAAAAAAAGGTGCTGGAATATACTTGCTCATACTGGAAGCACCATCTTTGAGTACTATATGTACAGGAAGCCATAACTGGAAATTTCATGATTCACTAAAGTCTACGAAATCTTCACAAGCCACTAAAGTATATGTATAGGGTATTGCACGTTTTAAAATGTTTTCAGGATACTTTGTTGCAACTTTTTTTTTATTTCTTGAATTGTATTTTTGATAGTACAACTGAATATAGAGTATACATTTTTTATGAAAGGTTTTTGGATGGTATTCAACCATGATATCTCTTGCTATTGATGTTTAAACAATTGAAAAGAAAATAGGATTCGCTTAAAAAATCTATTATTTTTCCTTATTTTTTATTTAATTCTGTAGTACTGTTTGGCTCAAAAACATATTTCTTCCTAGTTATTCAAATAAAAACAATCTATATACAACTTAATGGATACTAATTATTTAGCAAGATAAAATAAAAACAGGAGTGCTTCAAATAGCCATACAGTAGGTGTATTTTATGTATATCCTTCAATCTCTGGAATATTGGTTTTGCGTGAATTTATTATTGAACAAGTAATTTAAAAAATTTACAATGGTATATCAACACATGCTTAAACGTTGTAGTTGTAGAATTTGTGTTCATGGTCTAATCAGAATATTCTTAGTATCAGATGACCGCCAGTCAATCATGCTTCAACAGTCAAAAAGATCGTTTTTGCTCATTATCAGGTAAATTTATAAGAGAGCTAGGAGCAGTGGATTCTACTCCTTAGCTGTATTATGGGACACATTTAATTGTAATGTATTCTTATGTAAACATTCAATAGTTGTTACTTATTTTTCTTTTGAACAACTCTATATGATTCGTTACAGACTTGAATAAGTCTACCAATTTGAAGAATTGGGGGAGTGGGGAAAGTTATAATTGCTGTTGCCTGAAAGTGGCAAAAAACGTACTGATATAGAGCGAACCGACTATCAATAGTAGAAGATTTATCAATTTTTACCAATATATAATAATTGCATCTCAATTCCACCAATTTTTTTTTCTGGACAAGAAAGTCTATTAATTCGACTATACTTCTCGTTATAATAGCGCGATTAGTACACATAAAGCAACATTCCATACTGCATATTGTTTACTTTTATTAAAGAAAAAAAAAAGAGATAGAGATAAAGATTAGATCACAGTAAGTATATTAAAGATGTATTTGAAGTGAACTGTCAATATAGAACAAAAAGAAGGCCAACATTTATTAAAAATCTCTAAAAGAGACATAAAGAAAATCGGATTTCAATTTTGATTGGTTAATAATTCAAACACAATTTGTCTGAAAGACGCATGAATTGGATTTCCATAATTTTTGACCACTCCTAATTGACTATCTTGCAATGTTCAATAACATATTCTTAATTAAACAGTTTCAAATACATTCTAAAAAAAAGACGCGTGTTTTTGATACTTTAAAGCATTTATCATGTCGTTCATGCAATATTAAAATGTAACAACATTTGTTAATATATTTAGTTGATGTGTATTATGTTCTTTCTTCATTGAAAAAAAAAAAAAAAATACTCGAAAGAGCAACTGATATCTGATGAATAATTTCCAGTACATTCTTTAGTATATTGATTGTGTCGTCTGTTTTAAAAATAGTACTTTTTTTTAATATTTTTCAAATTTGCTCTGAAATAGGGAGCTCGGAAAAACATCCGATCGAACTTCGAAAATGGTCAAAAGAGGATAAAGTGTTTTTTTTATGATAGTTCCCATCTTTAAAGCTTGTTTCTGTGTGACTGGAGCACTGCATATTTGTATAAACGGGTTTTATAAAAAAAGGAAAGGTCATTTGCACAGGTTTTTTTTTTAAAAAAAAAAGCAAAGCCCGGATCTTCAAATTTCAATGTAACCTTACCCAATTTATGCAAAAAAAAAAAAAAGAAAAATCCAAAGAATACAGACGTAATATTACTCCTTAAACTGGCAGATAAAAATAGGAATTCTTAAAATAACGAAAGAGAGAGAGGGAAATAAAAGATTCTATAGTCTATATAGTTAACAAGAAAGAGCAAGCTTATAATTTAGGCCAGACAATTTTTTTTTATTCTTTTAAATACATAATTTACACATATGAATCCATTTATACTATTTATTTTCATTACTTTCCTTTGCAGCCAAGTCCTTCTCGACCTGCTTCATTTTTTCATACAGGTTGGATACATCAGTAGGAGTCACGGAGCCAGGAAAATGTTTAGCAGCATATTTCCAAAGTGATGTTGAAAAGCCTTCATCTTCGCGATATTTTTCTGTTTGACTATCAATATGCTTTCCAATGGCACCAATACATTCACGAATTAATTTTGCTTTCCTGGGACCCTCTTCTTTGCGTGAGTCATATTTGAGTTTATGTAAATGACTTTCTACTGGGATCATGGCACGATAAGCAGAAGGCTTTGTGTTTTCTGGAACTATCTCCCGACTGCTGTTCTTTTGAGACGATTGCTTTTCATTTTCATGACGTTTAGATACTCGGTCATCAATGTCATCCACGCTTTTTCGTTTTCTGTCTTTGTCTTTAACATCGTCATATCTTGATGATTTTCGCGATAATGATGAAGAACTAGATGTATGTGATGAAGATGAGGCCCGCTTGGGTGGTGAATATGATTTGCTTGAACCTTCGTATTTGCTTGAGCTTTCATACTTGCGCGAGCTTTCATATTTCTGTGAACTGCTAGAAGCATGCTTTGAAGAGGAAGGTGCTTTTTTTGTTACTTTTGTACCAATTTTTTCTTTTCGTAATTCTTCTTCTTCTGCTAGTATTTTTAACATTTGATCAGCTCTTCGTACTAAATGGATTGCTTTGGGTGTACGTTTGTCATTATCGTCGTTTGTGGCGATAAAGAACTTTTCATCGAGACCAAGAGGAACATCTGCCTGCATCTGCTGCCATGATCCAAAGCCATATTTGTACACACCTACAAGCAACATGGCATCTTCTTTAGGTCCCCAGTTACAAGACCAACCTTGTACTCTTTTGGCAAACATAGGTACACGGAACTTGGTCATATCTGTCATCAAGGAGACTCGCTTGGACAGTATTTTCATATCATGGTGTCTTTGAAGAACTTGACCAGCATTGACGCTTTGAATATCTTTCCAAGTAAAAAGGATTGCCTTTTGTTTTGTGTGTCGAAGTTCCTTCAGGAGTTCACTGTATGGTATTGACCTTCCATGGGGGATTTTTTTAGATTCCAAGACCTGCTCACGAACTTTGGCCTTGCACTCGGATATGAGATCTAGATACAAGTCAACGACTGATTCTTTGTTCTTGGCAGCCAGGTCGAAATCAGAGACAACTTCTTCAAGACGGGATTCAATGTCACCATATTTTAACACAGCACGAACCACAGCACGGCGGTCACGTTCAGTGATGTCAACCGTTTGTCTTCGTTTGTTACTTGTAGAAGATGAGCCACTGGCTCTCTTACGCTTCTTTGTTTCTTTGACTTGTTCACTTTCTTCGTCAGCGCCTTCATCTGCTTGGCTTTCGTTATAGGTCACCCGCCCTTTCTTGGCAGCACGACTATACATAGCTTCCATTTCTTGTTTGCTTTCTTCATCCTTTACTTTCTTTATCTCAGATTGAGGAATAATATCTTCCCAGGTAAGGTCATCAGCAGTACCTCCATAGTCAGTTATTTTGAATTGAGCAAGGAAGTCTTCAGACCCCAGAGCAGTAGAACCATCATTTTCATTCATGGTTTCAGTTTGTTCAGCACGGGCTAGAATGTCATCAAGGTCCATATCGTTTAGCTGTTCATTAGCTTCATTCGACTGGAACATATTTTTGGCACCAAACTTCAAAATGGCAGAGAGTTCTTGATTTTGGAAAGGTAATTCGCGGTTTTTACCAGAGGCGGTCTTGAGGGAGTGTTCAGCCAGTAAAGAGTAACCAGAGGTATCCATTTGTTTAATGATACAGTATTCGAGAACCATTTTTCGTTTGGCTCTTTCGATAATATCTTCTTCCATAGTGCCTTTGGAGACAAAGCGATAAACGTTGACAGATTTTGTTTGACCGATACGATGAGCACGGGACATGGCTTGAAGATCATTTTGAGGATTCCAATCAGAATCAAATATAATAACAGTGTCAGCTGTAACAAGGTTGATACCCATACCACCTGCACGGGTAGACAAAAGAAAGACAAAGTCAGGGCTATCAGGAGCATTAAAGTGTTCGATAGCCTTATTACGGTCTTCGGGCTTTGTTGAACCATCAAGGCGTTGGAAAGGATGCCCTCTGAGAGTCATATAGTCTGATAAGATGTCAAGCATCATCACCATCTGTGAAAAAATAAGTACACGGTGGCCGTCTGTTTTCATTCTTGTAAGCAATTTGTCCAATAAGACCATTTTGCCACTATTTTCAACGAGGCCTTTGAGCTGCTCCATACGGTCAACAGTACGTTTTTCAGCATCAGGAAAAAGGAATGGATGGTTACTTGCTTTCTTGAGTTCAACTGCAATGTTTAGCCATTGTTTTTTGTTTTCCCCACTACTTGCAAGGAGATCAAAGTTTCGGGTCAGAATACCTTTGTAGTAAGATTTTTGAAGTTCACTCAGTTGAACACGCAGAATACGTTCAGTTTTGTTAGGTAATGACTTTTCAACATCTTTCTTGAGACGACGCAACATAATGGACTTGAGACGTTCATGAAGAGCTTTGATTTTTTCTTCTTGATCAGCATCTTCAACATCAAGATCGAAACTGTATTGACTTAGGTCCATACTGGGCATCAGGAATCGAACCAGGGCTAAGAGTTCTTTTACGCTGTTTTGCAAAGGAGTACCCGTGATAAGAAGACGGTTGGCTGTTGAAAAGCTAGTTAAGGCTTCATATAACTGAGAATCGGAGTTCTTGAGACGATGAGCTTCATCTACAGCAAGGTATTGCCATCGGATACTTCCTAGAGAATCTTTATCTTTGAGCACAATTTCATAGGTGGTGATGATAATATTGAATTTGATTTTGTTTGTGCCAGAGACATAGAATTCTGTATTTCGGATAGCTTCACGAGCTGTACGGTTACCCAGATAGCAGATGACGTTCATTTGAGGAGCCCATTGTTTAAATTCGTTCATCCAGTTATCGGAAGTAGATAGAGGGACAACTACGAGGAAAGGGCCGTAGAGTTTTTGTTTATGGTAGAGCACGTTGAAAAAACTGATAGTTTGTACAGTTTTACCAAGACCCATTTCATCGGCAAGGATACCGTTGTGGTTTTTGCACCAGAGCCAGTACATCCAGTTCACGCCATGGAGTTGATAATCACGGAGTTCGCCACCTTGAATGTATTCAGGCTGAGTCTTGAAAGCATGGAATGCAGGACGTTGATTTTTAGGGTATGTGTTGGAGCGATGGGGTATTTTCACGTTCTGTTCGCGCTCCCAGAAGTCATCAATGGCCCATTGGTAGTCAGTGATAATATCAGATGATTCCTCCCAAGTACATTCATTATAATGAAGACGTTTCCATTTAACAAAGTATTGATCAACAGGTTGGCCTTTAGCAGCAGTGATACGTTCAACAGTAGACCATTCTTTGATTTCTTCACGAAGACGAGACATGTTGATATCTTGCTGTTCAATCTCTTCTTTGGATATATAATGAGTATCACGGAAAGCTTGCTCATCTTTCATGCGATTGATATAATTTTCAACTCTGCGGAAACCTTTAAAGGTGCTGAGATAAGGGTAGGGTTCCCAAGTGTTATGCAGATGTGAATAATTCTTCCACTTGATTTGATATTCAATGTTGTGTTCGAAATCGATTGGGCTAGAATCTACACATATGAATGTTAATAAAAGCATGGTTGCTTAAATAATAAACGTTACCTGAACCTTCAATTGGTTTATGATCCAACACCATTTCAATTGCATCTTCATCCTCTTGATCTTCAGTTTGAGGCACAGGAATCTTGATGGCATCTTCTTCTTCAGATAAACCATAAATATCATTGACATTATAATTGGCAATCTTTCTTGTGCGAGTGGAATGACGAGCGTAGTCACTGGCTGAGATAGAGTCTACAAGGGAGATGTGAGTTTATTTTTAGGTTTGTTTGTTTATAATTTTTTTGGGTTACCTGTGGCTGCTCTCGGTTTCACCTTCCTTCTACTTCTCTTCTTTGTACCCCAATCGTCATCTGACTCATTGTTATCGGAATCCCCAGAGTCTGTCTCAAGCTCTACTGTGAAACCGCAAAGGGAGGAAAAAAAGGATGTAACATGAGTAAACAAAGTTTTGGAAACATAAACAAAAAAAAAAAAAAAAAAAATCACCTTTTTGTTTTAACTTGCGCTTGTTGGCACTTGTTGAGGCTTGTCTGACAGGTGCCATTTTTGCCTTCCTGGGTTTGCTGGATGTTTCATGATAATCATCGTCAGAAGAATTTTCAGCTGCTGATTCGCTGGCTGTGGTGTAAGCCTCTTCATCTTGTTCTGGCTCTGGCTCTAGTTCTTCTTGAGAGGACTGATAAACATCGTCGTCTTCGTCGTCAGTCTAATAAAAAGATAAGTAGGTCGTCTTGTAAAAAAAATTTTCAGCTTCTTACGTTTATTGTCGTTTTTTGGCGGTGTGAGCGTCTGAGGCCATAGAGCTCAGGGTCATTGTAGTAGGCATCATTTTCTGTGCTACCCTGCTCAGTGACTTGTTCTTCATCAGACGAGAGGAGCGAGGAAGCGGGTGAGAGAGAAAGCTCATCGTCTGTGGCGGGGATGGGGGGGAAGTTTCTTGGTAATCGCTTACCAGAAACTCGGTTGTAAGCTGTTGCTTGCATTGTGTCTTCTTCAGAGTCTGAGTAATGCTCAGAAGCGGAAAGGTTGCTGGCTGAAGACATTCTATAGCAGATAAATAAATGAGAAGTTTAGCGAATACGCGTTTCTACATAAAAATAGTGGTTATTTTACCGTTGTTGTAAAAAAGTTTAAAACTTTTTAGAAGCGTAAAAAAAAAATAAAAAAGATTTAGATCTGCCAATGCAGAAGAGTGGGGTTTTTTTTAAAAAAAAAAAAAATAATAGAAGAAAAATAAAACAAGAGGAAAAGTTAAGAAAATAAAATCTTAACAAAAAGTAATAAAAGTAATAAAAAAACTTTTTGTAATGGGGTATGTTTCTCTTGCTTAAAAATAAAAAAGAAAAAAAGAGAAGGGGCACGGTTTTTTCTTGTATTTATACTCAGTTGACAAAGGGGAGGATGAAATGAACGAGTAAAAATTATTGGTTTGGTATTTGATACATAATCAAAGACAAGGTTAGTATTCAATTGATTTGTTGTTTTAACTATCTTGTGTTATAATATGGTTATGATCAAACAATCTATGCCAACCAATTGGCTTGTTCAAATCAAATGTTGCAAAGTCTAAATAGTTGCTTACCAAAATTAGCCTTTGTGTTTTGTTTATTCGTTGAAATAAACTAAACTACCAACACAAAAATAAAGACACAACAATAAAATTTGTTTTGGGCTGTTCCTGTGTAATGACCAGATAAGCTGTGCGCCTAATCCTTCCTTTTCCGTGATATAAAACAATCAAATTATTCCTTTTCAAAACTAATATGCACGATATTCCGGCTTGTGCACCACCATACGCAAGATCATAGAAACACAATGTGTTTCTCTGGGAACCAAAAGAACAATTATTATAAATAAATGATAATTTGGAAGTTGAAAAACACGTCCGAACATACATCAGCATTCATTCCAATTTATCTGTGCCTTGATATTTGAGTAAGATTAGAAACCAGTGAAACAAACACACATATCAAATCTTTTCTGATTAGACATTACAGCCAGGTCTGTGGAATTTGTCGATTATTGAAAACAGTTGTCGAAAAATAAAATTTATTTATCGATATATACTGAAATGATTATTGCCAAAGTAATTGTTGGTTTAAACTAGGGCCAATTGTCATCTCAGGTTCCTGAAATAGTTGTTCATTTTTTCGTTTTTTTTAGAAATCTATAAAATGGCAAACTTGATGTAACGGATATTGTCAAAAACTTAAAGGAAAGCTACATTGTTATAGACAGTGCTTCAATCCATAAATTTCAGCCACTGATAAGAAAGATTGAAAGAAGAGGCTGTTCACCTCCTTAATCGCCTGAACTGAACCATACCGAGCAATTTTGGGCTATAATAGAGGGAAATGTAAGATGCCGTCGATTGACGACTGAAGAAAAAGTATCATCTAGAATTGCTGATGTGAGAATGTGTTCTCGTCAGTGATCTTTATGGATCCTCCAGTTATTCCAAACGCCAAATAATAAGTCATTATAATAGAACCCCATTTTAATTTTTTTAAAGAAATAAACACTTGAAAACTTTACTATTCATTGAAACAAATGAAAAAAAAAAAGAACAAAGGAGCTGAAGAAGAAATACGTTGATTGCTTATGTAGAAAGGAAAGATATTTTGTTTCACCAGTGAAGGGCATAAAAAGAGTCATGTTTGTGGGAGATAGAGGATTGGTAGTGGGATCAAGGCTTAAAGGGTTTATGCGACATGGTGGTCTTTCGAAGCCATAACAACACGGTCGATACGCTATAGTGTGTGTGTGACAAACGAACACAATACATCACAAACCTGCGTTTTTTGCTTCAAAAAGGTGATGCACCCTCTCAAGATCATCATGAGTAAAAAAGGGGAGAGAACGGTAAAGAAAGTCAGCAGCTCCTTTATTTTCTGTAATCAATCCTGCCCATTGTTGAAATGTAATATGCCACCTCATGGAAGAAACACTCTCTTTGCATTGGCCATTGCCTTTTCTGGTGCTTACACTCTTATAATTGGTATGACTTGCCCGCCATTCAACCCAAAAATCAGTGAAATTAATGCTGATACATTTTAAAAACTTTGCCGCCTTTTTCTGAACAAGAAACAAGGAGTGGTCTACCGTCAATGACGTGTAATGCCTTTTACAGGGTAAGGTACCACGCTTTAATACATAAGTAGACTACAAATTAATCTATCATTTTACGTTTTTTAATATCATTCTTGTAAGCAAATCTAAAAAAAAAGAGGGCTCAATTAAATTTTTTTCGAACTTATAATTCAAAAATACCCTCTCAGTATCAACCAGTACCACTAGTACCATAAAACTAAAATCGGAGCAAACTTATGATACTATAGACTAAACAGTTAATTATCTTCAAAAAAACATAAAAAAAAATATGCATATTATCAAAAAATGGTGGAAGAAGAGTAGATCTTTTATTTTTACAATTTTTTTTTGAATAAAAAAAGTATCACTGTAAACTTTTTTTTAGATAAACTGACAGTGAATACATGAAAGCCAAGTCTAGGCCCCACCATTCATCACTTGTAATAAGGGTACACAGAGAACTCTGTTGTTTATTTGGTTTATTATATCTCAATATGAAGTCTTTTAACAATGTCAAATTGTTTTTAATTTCTTTGAGCATTGTTTTAGTTTTTATCGACAAGACAGGAAACGTACTAAATCAATTTCGTAAGCAGAATTTGCTCTTTGTTTTTGTGAACAGTATTGGCGATAAATATTGGAGCAACTGCTCTAGAATATGTATGAAAACTCGTCTCATAACACAAATGCAATATTATGATAGCCTAGTTTGATTACTTTCTTCAAAGTTATAGTTATTTCAGAATGAACTTAAGTCAACGGTGCCTGAAATGGATTACACTAAAGAAAACAGGATGAAAAGAAAATATCAAATTTCTCTCTAAAAAAAGCACGTACACTAGACGTTCAAAGCACCAGAATGTTAAGAGCAATATAGCATTGTCTCATAAGTACCAAAAAAAATCCTTGTGCTTTATGATTCAACTACAAGCAACAAATCGCCAATTATTCTCTAGTTAGCGCTATTTATATTTAAGCGCCTTTTATTTTTTCGAAACGGACAAAATTTACCAGCCGCGAAGTATATCAATTGGACAAACGAAGGTCATTTTGGGAATCTTCCTCAATACATCCAAATGGTAAGTTAAAGAACATGAATTACATTGGGGAGGCGAGAAGAAGGGCTGGAACACACAAGAAAATCGAGAGGGGGATAGATGGATGGATGTGAAAGAGAGTGGTGGATGAATCGTAAAAAAAGTTTATAGTTCATTTTAACTAATGTGTAAAATCTCATTATAGGCAAAGAAGGACGTTGCAGCTAAGCCCTCCTCTTCCTCAGGTGGAAAGAAAGCTAAGAAGGCAAGTTGTTGTATTGAATAATCTAGAGACGAGATTAACACAATTATGCATTTAACAGAAGTGGTCCGCAAAGAAGGTTAAGGACAAGGCCAACAACTTGGTTATTCTCGACCAACCCACTCACGACCGTTTGTTCAAGGAAGTCCCCACCTACAAGCTTATTTCTCAATCTGTCTTGGTTGATCGTCTCAAGTTGAACGGTTCTTTAGCCCGTATTGCCATCCGCGAGCTTGAAGCTCAAGGTTTGATCAAGGCTGTTTCTCGCCACCACGCTCAAGTTATCTACAGTAAGTAGCAAAATGTAAACATACTTCTTTATTTACTCATAATATGTAATATAGCCCGTGCCACTGGTGATGATAAATAAGTTCATTTTTTTTTAATAAATATCTTTTACTTATTATTCAAGTTCCGTGAAAAGAGAGCTTTCTTTTTCTTTTTTCTTTTTTGCTTTTTCTTTAGTGTTCTTTTTTATTTATATATTCAAAACATGTCAACTACAGTGACAGGTGAACAGTTTATTCGAGCAACAAGAAACTATTTAGAAGCACACGAACACAAACTATTATCATCTCAACCTAATTTTTGTTCAATTAAAGACAATGCAACAATGGTAACAGAACCAGAATCAATAAAGGAAGACGACGGTAATGCTCTTATGAAAGCATTCACTTCTTTATGGACACGCCCAAATAAGACAGAGAACAGGCGTAGCAGTAGTCAAACGAGTGCTTCTTCACGACCTACATCACTTGCTGCTTCTATCCCCTACATGTCCTTATTAGCTGCAGCTTCACCTAATGCCACTTCTTTGTCTAATACACCTTACATGCCTATACGCTCTAACCTTCCACTCGATATCCATCACTTGTATTTTCTTCTAGTCCAGTTTGAGTACCTTGGGTTGGAAGAGACACTGTTACCTGTCCCTGAAGAAAATGGATTAGTTGAGACTGAAACGACACAAACAGCAGGTACAGCCCCCTCTATAGCATCCTCCATCAACTCAGTTATGTCTACCTTATCACTCTCAACTGGCTGGCAACTGTGGTCAAAACCTAACCAACAAGAGCGACCGCTGCATGAAGATATTGTTTACATTCACAAGTATTTTACCAAAATAAATGCTTTGAAGCTCAACATGAATCTCGATACCCACAACGGCGTCACACGAAGCGGACAGCGTACGGTTCGAGGCTACGAAAAACCCTTGGATGGTTCACTGGCACTACCGCTCCTACCTTTTAAGGAGTTGGCCTATTTAGAATTAAACCATATCCCACCACACTACATTGACCATTGGTCTACGTTATCCAACCAGCTGGTAAGTCTAGTTATCAAGGATGGTCAAGTGGATAATGCAGTGGATGTGATCGGAGACAGAACGTGGCCCAAACTCAAGATGCTTTCTTTGGCTGATAACAGTTTGACAACCCTTGAATCTCAGTCAGTGGAACATATTCGTTCATTGACTCACTTGAATGTCTCTAGTAATTTGCTGATCGATGTTCCGAGTGCTCTTTCTATCCTTTATAATTTGACCAGCTTAAATCTTTCTTACAACATGATATCCTCCATCACAGGCATCAATACTGTCTTGGGCAATATACAAGAACTGGATTTAAGAGGAAATCGTTTGACCATGTTGGCCGGACTGGATCGTCTGTTCGCCTTGGAAAGATTGGATGTAAGAGATAACAGGATCGAAGACGCTGCTGAAATTGGAAGATTAACTTCTTTACCAAATATTTATGATGTTTGGGTAGAAGGAAACCCATTTACCAAATTACAGGTAAAACATACATACACACATACACGTGCAGTAAAGAAGTCTCTTTTTTTTTTAATCTTGTTGGATTAGCCTGAGTATAGAGTGGATATATTCTCAATGTTCAGAAACAATGACGGAGGCATTGAATTGGATGGATCCAAGCCATCGTATTTAGAGAAGAGACGTATATTGACTGATCCACACTTTAAAACAAATTCCACGCCTTTAGCTACTGTTCAACCAAGACCAGCAAACGAAGAAGTAGTACACAAAGTCAAAACTAAGACTAAGCCCAACAAAAGGGTGTTTCGCTTTGGACAGAACTCTATTGATCCACCTAACTTTGCTACAATAGCTGAACCAAGTAAACACGTTCATAGACTGGCAGAACTAGAAAACTCAGTGCAACAAGAAGTTTCTGCCAATGCCCGAAGAGCACCGTCCGTTCGATCAAAACGCAGTAAGGCACCTCCTTTGTCGGAAGAAAACGCAAAATCGGATGGCAAGCTCCGAAAAAAGATTGAAGCTATTAAAAAAGAAGCTGGCACAGAATGGCTTCGAGTATTGCAAGAAATGGATGTTGTAACAAAAGAAAACCTCAATAAATAATTATCCCCCTCCATATTTTCTTTCTCTTCCTCTCTTTAATCAGAAAGCTGAAGAAGATACTTAATCACTGTTAACTGAAAGAGCTACATAATATCAAACACCATCTTTTTTTTTTTTTTTTTTTGAGTAAAAGTATCAAATTGACTTTACCATTCATCTTTTTTTTTATATTAAAAAATAACTATAAGAATTCAACAAAGCGGTCAGTTCTTATGAAGAAAAGCAGTGTGTTTGAAATCAATCTTTCGGAGCTCTCGTAGCAAGACAGAAAAAAAAATGTTTTTATTTTTTGCTTTTCAAATATAAAAATGTTGCGCCAACAACTTTCAAAACGCATTTCAGCTTTCGCTAAACCACAAACCTGTCGACTATTTTCTTCAACAGCTTTAAAATATAAAAACGTGAATGAAGAAGATTGGAACAATGCTTATGTTGATACTTCAAAAATCGCCAACAATGCCGTACCACAAGCTGCACCTTCTAACCCCAATATCATTCCCAATTCGATGCTTGCTGCTTTCAACAATATGTTTGATCGTGGACCTAATGTAGGTGTGGAGATCATTACTAAAAGCGGTGGATTTGTATTATCGAATAATATTAAGATTGAACAACCCTTGATTTTATTGAACGGTTCAGCATTCTTGTGGAATCCACCACCACGCGCAGAAGGTCACATCCCCATGAAAGGTTGGGATATGGATACCTTCAAGATCTTTGACATTATTTCACCAAGACCTGAACTTGTATTGTTTGGTACAGGAAAAGAATTGGCACCACTTCCAGAGGAAATTAGAAAATACTTTTTTAAGAGAGGAATGCAAGTGGATCAAATGAACACGGTAAAGAGAGGAAGCAGGGGGCTTACAAGAAAAATCTAACACGGTTGATATAGAAACATGCAGCAGCTACTTATAACGTACTTGCAGAAGAAGGAAGAAGAGTGGCTTTAGCGTTATTACCACTTGAATAATTTTGTCTCTTTTTTTTTTCTTTTTTGCACTAAAGAAAAATCTTGCCACTTTATGTCACTATATTTTGTTTTGCAAAGATTCAGTATTGTGTTCTGCTTTTGTGTACCTTAAAATTAATCAAACATGCGGTTAAGTTAGACATTGAACGTTTAGAGAATTTAAATTGCCTTAGGTATTTGATCAATACTAATAACCACAGCATGTTACATAAAATGATCTAGTCCTCGGTTCCTTTCACAGATAAGGGGATCTTGCTTTTCTTGTGACCAGTCAAATTTCAGTTTCCGTTAAAAAAGTTCTACTCGTGTCCAAGTCATTCACCTGTTTGAGTATACCTTATATTTATAACAAAAGAAAGGGGCTGTAATAAGAAGGAGAAAAAGAGAAGATTTTCGTTTTTTTGCTTGAAAAAAAAAAGAAAAAAAAAGCCTACCTAATGTGGTTATCTAAAAATGTACACGCGGCTACTCCATAAAGGCGCGCAAATAATGTGATTATGATGCTCAGAAATCTTGGGATCTTGTTTTGGTTTGTTTTAAATAAATCCTAGGCAACTTTGAGAAATTTATTGTTTAATTTAAATTACAAATAAAAAAAAGCGGCATGTTGTACTTCATTAAAAGCAACATTAGTGGTATCTCGAGACTTCTTTATCAGAGTGATTTTATCATTGCTGATCGTCGACTACATCATGTACGTGATAAACTCATTTTGAATTACAGTTCCACATCTATAGTGCGATAAAATCTCGTATACCTCTTTTTTTTTTTCAAAAAAAAATAAGAACAATACATCAACAAATGATACATTTAAAGCATTAATTATATTTTTATGGTATAACACGCCATAATAGATCATAAGCATAAGCCTGTGATGTACCCGTGATGAGTCTAAAAGCGGCTTAAAGTATCACCCTCATAAGCAATCCTTTTTTTTTTTTTTTATTAAATATTGTGTTTTTTTTTTTTTTTTTTTTTTTTTCTCCTTTATTTTTTCATTATCATGTCAGCTATTACAAGTCTTCCTATCGAAATAATCACAGAAATATTTAAACAAATCATCCTGCAACGTGAAGACAGTTACCATCGCTGTGATTATACGATAACACGAGGTGTAAAAAACAAAAAGTTAAAGTCTGAGCCATGCTTTTGTTGGAAACTTGATATTCTTGGTGCAGCGATGGTATGTGCACAGTGGCATTCGATCGCCTCACATGTTACAGAATTGATGGGACAAGAAAGTCAGCCCTGGATGGCCCTGATTAATTACGCCAATAAACAAAGGGCACATCCTTTTAGATCAAGATTTACAGAATTACTAAATGAGTCTCTTCGGTCCCACCTTTCTTTCCATTTACGTATTCGGCACCTTGTAATCGATTTTCAATCTTTTGATCCCATCGCTAATGATACAGGTAAACAGTAGATGAGATGGAAATAACACTCACACACTTATTTTATTAGATGGTTCATCACTATTCAATACAATGCAACTCTTGAAGCTCTGTCCAAATATAGAACAACTCGATATTGTTTTTGATGCCTCGTTCTCATCTTTGGTCTCAGACGATTCAAGTCGTCGTCTTTTTTCTTCGACTATTGATAAACTTAGCCATTGTATTCAATATGAAAGCAAGTGTCGCATTAAGCGACTAGAGCTTATTGGACATAATCCTCTACAACGATGTTCTTGTTGTGCAGGAAAAGTATGGGATGCCTATCTTCCTCCGCTGTTAAAAAGCCTTCAATTTTTGGATACGCTTGTACTTCAACATGTATTACCATCACAACAGGTGCTTCAAGCTTTGGCTTGTCAAACCACCATCAAAAAAATTGTTTTGCACAAATCTATTATCACCATTCCACGGCCAAAGGAAGCCTCTGAACATAAACAAAGAATGACTACAATTGGTCTTATACCCGATTCCTTATGGAAACAAGTAAAATCCATTGAGATATACGAAGACATAGAAGAAAGCACGACCTGGCCTGCTGAGAAGTATCTTTTAGAACTAACCAATCATATTCAAGATCTAGAGTCTTTTCTATTACAATTTGGAACTCTGGAAGAAAACAAACGAATGTTATGGCCGGAGCAAGATTGCCATTTCAATTTCAGGTCAACATCGCCGCTCCTAAAATTGAAGACAAAGTGTGGGGAATCCTTGAAACGTATTTCATTGGTTAATGTGCCTGAACTGTTGTTTTAAAAAAATTACTATTTTTAACAAAAAGAAAAAGCCACTTTGCCTATTTTGTTTCTGTTCTGTGTGGTGTGCGTTAGTGTTAAAACTATTAAATCATTTTTTTTTTTCTCTTTTGAATTTTTTTTTTTTCAATATAAATTATGCCTATTGTTTCATTAAAAAATAATACTACTTCTGTCGAAAAGACAACGGCCGGTTGTAGTCCCACCGCACAGACCCATCACTGTAACAATGCCCATTTTCTAAAAAAAGACAAGATTGAGAACAAGGCTAGTTCGAATAGAGCTTCTCTCCTCTCTCGTCGTGAGGATGACCCTTGGGTGGACATTTCAAGCAAACGTTTAACAAGCAGTCGTTTGGGAGCACTTTATGATGGCTCTCGATTTAAAGGAGTGCAGAAATGTGGTGCAAATAAATATAATGTGATTGTAGACATCCAGGTATATATATAAAAAAAAATCTTAACACAACAAGGATAACTTAAATAATTATAGAATGTTGACTTATCAGCGAGCAAGATTTGCGGATACCTTAAGATTGATGGTCTTACTAGTGAGTGCCCAGAATTAACAGTAAGATTGTGAAATTGTCGAATCAATACCTTTGCTCATCTTTTTATAGACTTTTTTCGAAGCAGAGATTATTGGTCCTCATCACTCTTTTCTCACTAGAAAATGGCAAGCACAGCAATCCATTGACATTTTGCATTGGGTAGAGCGAGATTTATATTCACGACGGTTTTCTAATGTTTTGTTTACATAGGGTCGTTTTCCATCGTTTGAACCTTATATCAGCATATTTAATGATGACGATTTTGTTTACAATCCTTACGATAGCGATTTTATATACATGAGATGGAAGGAGAAATTTTTAGTGCCCGACCACTGTGTTAGCAATATTGATGGAGCAAGCTTTGCAGGCTTTTATTACATTTGCTATCAACGATCCACAAATGAAATCAAAGGATTTTACTTTTATTTTAACAACCACGAATGGTAAATCCATGAATTAACATAACTATAAGGAAGGAGAGTCTCACATACAAACCTAGGTACCAACAATTGATACTTGAACATGTAGAAGAGCATGCATTTGCAAGCTTTGAATTTCGCTAAATTTATACCACATTTTTGTACATTGGAAATAATACAATTTTTTTTCTTCCTAATGAAAGCAATTTGATTTAAATATGAACCTGTGTTACAAAAGTACATGACCCAATAGGAGTACTGATTTGTTTACCAATACAGGACAGTTACGGAATGTTCTAGAAAACTATATAAAAAGATTTCATAAATAGAAGCTTGGATTGCACTTTATGAAATTCACAGAGATTGACAGTGTCGATCAAATAAATCGCGAATTTGAGATAAATATACGCCAAAAAAAAAAAGGAAAAATAAGTTGATATTTCGTAGAACTGCAATTCGTAATCACAGCTATTTTGTTTTTAATGGGCTTTCAGACCTAAATAAATTCTTGGTCCGTTGTCTTGGAAATAACTGACACAAGAGGAGAAGTTATAATCCACTGAAATTTTTAGAGACAAACCTTACCTTTGTTTTTCCCTAATGGCGGACGATCCAAAAATTTTTAGGGATTTTAAAATTAAACATTTCCTTTATTGATTCTTTGTATTATTGACGTTCTAAAGAAAGGTTATATTTGGATTTGAGTGATTCATGGAAAGTGTGGTTTAGTCTCCGATTTGTCGTGACGGTTAATACCCAAAGACCTCTTTTTTGATTTTTTTTTGATTTCCCCTCTATTTTTTTCTGGAATCCTAATCAACTATGCCCAAGTTAACAACAAAAGCAGTAAAAAAAGCTGGTGCAGCCGAGGACATGAGAGCCTTTGGACCTATCTTCAACAAAGATCTCGGTCAACACATTTTGAAAAATCCACTTGTTGCACAAGGTATTGTGGATAAGGTAATAAGCAAAAGAGTGAAATGATAAGATCCCTAAACTTTTTTTTTTTTTCTAGGCTAATCTTGTAGGATCAGACACAGTATTGGAAATCGGTCCAGGTACTGGTAACTTGACTGTAAGAATTCTTCAAGCTTGTAAAAAGGTATATGCAGTTGAAATGGATCCTCGTCTTGCTGCCGAATTACAAAAACGTGTGAACGGAACGTAAGTTAAAAAAATATATTTAGAGAAAGTGGAGCATTATCTAAAAACTTTATAGACCCGACCAAAAGAAGCTCAACATCTTGCTTGGTGATTTTATGAAGACCGACTTACCTTTCTTTGACGTCTGTATCAGTAATACCCCTTATCAAATCTCATCCGTCTTGGTTTTTAAGCTTTTGGAGCATCGACCATTGTTTCGAGTAGCCATTCTTATGTTTCAAAGAGAATTCGCATTGCGTCTGGTAGCTAAGCCTGGAGATGAACTTTACTGCCGTCTGTCGGTGAACGTACAATTATTAGCCAAGGTCGATCATGTGATGAAGGTCGGTAAAAACAACTTTAGACCTCCTCCTAAGGTTGAGTCTTCTGTGGTCAGATTGGAACCGAAGAACCCACCCCCACCTGTGAATTTCAAAGAGTTTGATGGTTTATTGCGTATTTTGTTTACAAGAAAACACAAGATTTTCTCTGCCAATTTTAAGCAAACCACAGTCTTGAATATGCTTGAAGAAAATTACAAAACATACTGCTCAGCACACGGCATGGTAAGAAATAAATGGACACGAAAATGACATTTTTGTTTATTAAAAATATACTAGATGGTAGAAGCAGACTTTGATATAAAGACCAAGGTAATAGGAATCCTTGAATCCATGAATATGGCGGATAAACGTGCAGCCAAATGTGATTTGGATGACTTTCTTAGTCTTTTACTTGCTTTCAACAATGCCAATATTCACTTTTCATAATAAAAAAACATAATTTGCATAGATTCCATACAAGATGTTTTATATTGATGTTGAGATAGTAGTGTTGATCTGGCTTCCATAAGCTTTTTTTTCTTTTTTTCTTTTTTTTTTTTTTTTTTTGCTTCCTTAACCTCCTAAGACATAGGCGAACGATTATTGCGGACCTCAATTTTTTGCTGGAAATAATTTCTCAAACAACAAACTATTGCCTTCAGTTTGCTCCAGGATAATGATTCTCTAAAAGACGCTTGTATTGTACGGCAAGTGCCATATTTCAAGATACAAGAAGGAAAACCAATCAATAAGTAGGGATCATAAAACGGGATGAGTATATTCAACTAAAATAGAAAACTTTTTTATGTATTTTCTTTATCACAATTTATATTGCATTTGATACTCTACAGTGCTTCCACCGTCAATTAGACACATGTTTGAAAACGTTGATCAGATTTTTGAGAAAATTTGGTTTCTTTTTCGAGCACCAGTAGGTCATATTTTTGAAAACCAATTGGACGCTTTTTTAGAAATTATTTGGATCACTTTTGAAAACTCTTTTCTTTTACTATCTTTTAAACCAGCCTTATTTATACTTACAAGGGTAATACTGCCAACATTATTGACAGCTAAGGCAAAAAAGCAACTGCTTATTGAGGAGATTCAACGTTTTCAAAAATGTGTCTATCTTGTCCTTTATCTTGTCCATTTTTTTAACAAAAGTTATGATTACTATTACCAGAGAGCAAGCTATATGTATGCTTTATTATGGGCCATATGACAGGAATCAAGCTGCTGAACTGCTCAAGCTAGTTGAAGCTATAAAACTCGACATTTGTCATAAAGATGATCCTTCCAAGCCTTTTTGCTGTATGTAAAAAATATATATGCCGATCTGTATAATACAACTCCGAAAAAATGTCCGTTAATTTTATTTTGAGGTCAAATTTCAAACAAAGTGCCTTTTCTTTTTTTCCTTCGTAATTAGTAATCTAAACCTAAAACAAACATGTCTCTTTCTGAAAACATTCGCAAAAACTCTAAAAAAAGTAAAGAAACTTGACTGTCTCACTCATTTCTGCGAAAAGAAATCCCTCCAATCCAATCAGCATTCATCAGTAACCGACAATGTCAGCTTGGCAACAACTCGACAAGTTTTTCAAGCCAAGAGCTTCCCCCCCCCTCCGACCTGCTTTAAAATCTTTCTTGTTATATCACAATAAGTTAAGAAGAAAGATTTAAGTGAATGACAAGATCAATTGGACCGTCAATAACTGGAGTAAGATCATTTGGTCAGATGAGTCTAGATTTGCACTTAGACATAACAATGGTGGTACAAGAGTTATCCAAAAGTTTGGTGGGAGGCTTCACAAGCAGTTTTTTTTTTATTTACCTTCAGGTCTGGAAAAGGTTCCATCATGGTTTGGGGGTTGCTTTTGCGCTGGAGGATTAGGCCCCTTGGTTACACTATATGGGAGTATAGATCAAAATAAATATGTTCATTGTTTGAGTAACAACTTTTTGCCGTGACTTCATGAGCTAACAAAGGAACATGGTCACGACTTTACTGGTGGATATACTCGGTGGTGGAAAAACAAAATATGTATCAAGAGCTTTGACTTTTGGCCTGGCCAAAGTTCTGAGTTAAACCTCTGGTATATTTTAGGAAAATGCATTGGTAAGCGTAAACACCAGGCAAACAATTTGGGGGAGTTGGAGGTGATTATTCACGAAGAATAGGCTAAGTTAGATTATGATATCTGTGTCAAACTTTGCCAAAGTATGCTGGAAAGATGTAAGTCCGTTAAAAAAGCACTAGGAGGCCGTACCAAGCATTAAAGTTAGTATATATTTAAAGCATATATTTCAGTTGATATACATGTTAAGTTTGGTAAAATTTGGATGATTTTTTATTATTCAGGTTTATTGTTTTTTTTTTTTTCAAAATCAACGGATACTTTTTGTTCGAAGTAGTATCCATACGTACGTGCAGGAAAATAATTTTTTGTTAATAGCAATGAAGCTCAAAAAATAACAAAGCAAATTGGTAATATTTTTTTGAAAAAAAGCCAAATGTTTGATATACTTAAGCTTTCTTTGTTAGTAAACCTAGTGCAACTTGTAAACTTTCTAAATGCTGTGTTCTTGCCTACAGACCCATTTAATGGGAAAGTGTATTGCTGTGACAGTCTAAGTATGAATGATATTCTGGCTGTAGTTTGGAGACACACCAATATTTTTAATGAAAAGACCGCACAAAGTTTTAGTAAATGGTGTGTAAGTAAAAAAAAAAAAAAACATTCGATGAACGCTGCTATTAAGAGGAAGGTTAGTGAAAATCAGCAGAAAACATTAGTTCGTACACTGAACTTATTGAAAAAACAGTTTTTCGGTAAGATTTATTGTGTTTTTTTTTTCTGGCCTATGACTGACTTTCCATTTAGGCCGTATAATAGAAAATATTGTTGAACATCGGCCTCGGTATCAACAATTCATAAAAAGCTTGAAAGAAGAAGAGTGTCTCGTAGTAGATTATGCGAGAAAGTCCATTGGTGAAAAAAACGATCAAGTAAGCGTACGTTTACTTGGTCAAATGTGCCAAAACCTAAAAAAGAGATCGCTGGTGAGCAAAGTCTTCGTCAGTGTTTCTTGCAAAGCAGAAGATGAATTATTAACACGAGACAAAAAGAGAAATGAAGATTTATCAGCAAAGATAAATGCCGATGGTGATATGCAGGGTAAGAAAAAAATTCCGCCATCATAATCTTAATTATATTTTTGTTCGGTTATTAGATATTCTCCAGTATATTTCTGCTGAAAAGAAAGTATGTATTGTTGTCTTAGACTTTGCGGGATTAACGACGAATCAAGAGAATTTGAAAGTTTTTTTTTTTTTTTTTTTTTTTGAAGTGAGTTTTATTAAAAAAAAAAAAGTTAGAATTGTAAATACTCAGTCTTTTATAATTAGGAGCAATCATAATGTTGGCAGAATTATAATCGAGAAATTACAATTCGATAACTCAACCCGTGTATATGATTCCAAAGAGCTCCTAAATTCAAAAAAATAACTATTTTTGATGATAAAAGAGATTTTCTTCAAAGATCTAAATGAAAAGCATTTATTTTTTAAAGCCAATAAAAGAACTCTGAGTGAAGATACTTTCACTTCAAATGAACAAAAAGGAAACTAAAGTTGTCATTTTACTGGCAAATTGTTGCCATTTGCTGCTTTTTCAACAAAGCAGGGTACTGATAACAACCAGTGCCTTGGTCATTGAAACTTTTAATTGAGAGCAAAAAAAGGCTTGGAAGGATCATCTTTATGACAAATGTCGAGTTTTATAGCTTCAACTAGCTTGAGCAGTTCAGCAGCTTGATTCCTGTCATATGGCCCATAATAAAGCATACATATAGCTTGCTCTCTGGTAATAGTAATCATAACTTTTGTTAAAAAAATGGACAAGATAAAGGACAAGATAGACACATTTTTGAAAACGTTGAATCTCCTCAATAAGCAGTTGCTTTTTTGCCTTAGCTGTCAATAATGTTGGCAGTATTACCCTTGTAAGTATAAATAAGGCTGGTTTAAAAGATAGTAAAAGAAAAGAGTTTTCAAAAGTGATCCAAATAATTTCTAAAAAAGCGTCCAATTGGTTTTCAAAAATATGACCTACTGGTGCTCAAAAATCTGATCAACGTTTTCAATTGACGGTGGATGCACTGTAACACAAGTTTTTTCTGAAATTAGAAGTTCGGTCGATAAAAAAAAAAAGATCCAAATTGCCAAAGAACCCAGAAATTTCTTTCTTGTGCCGTCTTACACAAAAGGCAAGAAGTAGTCAATTTCATTTTTAACACAATTTGCTACAAAGAAAATCTTCCACCAATTACGCTCAGAGATTGCGGCAAAACGTTGATTAGTTGTCTAAAACATGATGCTCTATCCATTCAATAGGGTAGTTATCATCAGTGGTATGACAATGCTAAAAAAAACCTCTGTACCTGGGAATCAGGGACATTTACAATGATAAAGATAATTTGAGTGTTTCGAATAAAATTACAATGAGACTTTCTTTTGCATCAATGAAAAGAATGTAACTGTTCAATAAGTACTCCTTTAAAATGTTCCTTCTTGTTCAATGCCAGCTTCCTTTTTCCCGGACAGCTTAAAGAACCTTACCGGACAGTCAATCTATTGTAAAGTAGCACAAACCAAATATAGAAGAGATGGTGCGTTCATTTTCTCTTTTTTCTCTTTTTTTATTTTATTTTTTTTCCAAAAAAACCGAACCTTTCTCTTAGACAGGCACACACGCTTAGAATACTCTTTGAAACACAATATAAAGAGCTCTTTCCTTTCCTTCTGCAATTGACATTCCTTTTATTTTAACATTGCAACACCTTTTTTATTACCATGGCAACCTGTTGTGCAAGGTTCGTTTTATTAAACCTCTCAATATAGAAACATGCTCACCCAGATAAAAAAAATATAAATATATTTTTTCCTTTGACTAATAGACTGAGTAAGTTCTACATGATTGTAACCAATATATTATTCGCTTGTCTTGGACTAGCGTTTTTAGCCTTTGGATTGATAGGTTTAAAGAAAGGTTTTCACGGATCCAACTTGTTCCCTCCAAACACATTTAAATGTGAGTATTCAATATGTGTATAAATATGTATAAAAACAATGACTTATTTCCTTTTTATTTTTTTTTAAAAAAAAAAAAAGGGCTCGCCATTCTTGGAGGAATTGTTTGTGTAGCATCAGCTTTTGGTGCCATTGGAGCATTTGTCCGAAAGAACTTTGTCACCTATATTTACATGATTGTCATTCTAGCAGCTCTTGTCGTGCAAGTGTTGATTGGTATCAAGCTATACAAGGCTTCTGCTAATGTATCTACTTATATGTCTGACCTTTGGGCTTCTTCTAATGCAAGTTTTCGTGGTGATCTTCAAAATGAGGTAACAAACCCACCACAATATTATACATATATATTATTGACACATACACACCACATAAACAGTTTAATTGTTGTGGATTTCAGACCAATATGGACAAGTACATTAAAAATGATCAATGTGATCCTAAATCTAAAACGATTGGATCCCTTTCCCCATGCGCTGATATATTAATATCTTTTGCCAAAGACATGTTTGGAAAAGCCTATTTGGTCGTATTTGCAGCTCTTGCTCTCGAAGTATTGGCTATGTCCAACGCTATCACTTTATTGTGTGTCAGGTTTGGTGGAGGGGATGAAGAAGACGAAAGACGTAGACGTAGAAAATCAGGTATCAAGTTGGATGATATGTCAGTCGAGACACCCGCCACCTTGGTTGGATCTTCCTACACTCTTTCAGATGAGCAAAAGAAATTCTATGCTACCCCGGGTACTTCTCCTTCATACACTCAGGACATGGCTTACAATCAAAAACCCAATGCCTGTCGAGATAGTAATTACGGAAATCAATACAACGCTGGTCATAGCAATACATACTATTAGTTTTTTATTTTCTTCTTTTCCTTGTTCATGTATTATTACCTATCATTTTTATATAAATATTTATCATATAAAGTTTACGTGTTACAATGAAATTATTCATTGTTCACAGGGATCATTACAAAAATAGTGGGTATCATGGATTTATTAGTGATTAATTATTCCAATAAATCAAATACAACAATACACGGTATTACTCTATTCTGTCTTTTCACCTGTTCAATATTGTTTTCGGAAGAGTAACTAGAATTGTTGATTTTTGAGACATTATTGTCTGTGTGTTGGGTGGTGGGCTTTATTATTGGTTCATGCCCCCTATTTTCACCATCGAGTTGATTAATATTGGCTGCGTCATTCTGAACATCCGTGTCCACCAGACGGAATGCGTTCTTTACATGTTCAGAGTGTTCAGAATTATCTGGTACTTTATTTTCCCCTTCGTCCGTCTAATAACAAATGTGTATGAGTTTCAAATTATTTCAAAGAAAAGATGCTTTACTTTCTCGGTTACAGTGTGAAGCACCGAACATTTTTTTGGATCTTTACTTTCCCTTTCAAGCTTTGAATCATGTTCCATAATACTTTGAAGTGATCCGCCCTCTGGACAAACTGCACCACGACAAGTGTCAATCAAACTATTGGAAGATCCCGAAGATGAGGACTTGTGATTAAACAACACACTTGGTCTTCTATCAGATTGTAAGAATTTTTTCCCACCGAATATGAACAACTTGAATCCCTGAGGATCCAAGGGCATCATGGCCACGCACATGTTGGAGACCGTCATAAACTCTTCATCTTCTTTGCGAGTTATTTGAGCATTTACTGTGGACCACAGCTGTCTTCTGGTGTTGAAGACAAAGAGCTCGTCAAGTGTATAATTACACAGGATTTCGTTATCATCTTCGTCCATACGGATCGAATGGCCACCAAATATTACTAGCTTTCCTGCAGCTGCACACATGTAGGCTTGGAATCGATCATGGGGACTATCTCCGGTAGTTGGGATCAAATAATCACGGTGTTGCAGGGGTGCTTCTTTTTGAGATTGACTTCTCATATAACGTTCGACTTCGGGGTGCTCGTATTTATACCAGATCCAATCCTTGGTATCTAGTTTATAAAAATCATCATAAATAATGTAGCTGCTATCACTGTCAATCTGTGCTCCACCATGAATATAAAGGTTTTTTCCAATCACAGCACTGGCATGGCCAAATCGTAAATGAGGGAATTGGCTATGCATAAGAAAAATCAATCATTGTGTCATCAGTCTAACTTTTTTAAGCTTTACCCGTATATATGAGGTACAAACCAAGTGTTTTCACGGGTGTCATAGACAAATACGTCATTTTCACCTAACCAAAATACAGATCAATATTTACAAAAAAATAAAATAAAATAAAATAACATTACCTACAGAGTTGTAGCACAGACCACCAAAGACAACCAAATATCGATTGGCTATTGAATCCACTGAATGTTCATGACGTGGTCTGGGTGGTACCCCTTGAGCATCATTAATGGCACGAACCTTAAAAGTATCAATATCAACCTCGATCAAACTGTTGGACAGCGTGTATGATTTCAGTAGTCGACCTCCTACCAAATAAATCTTGTTACCAATAGCAGATGCACTAGTCACTTGAGAATGAAATTCACCATGACCATCGACTTGTAGTTTTTGAAAAGACCATTCGCTTGTCTTCAAATCAAAAATATAACAATATGGGTTATCGCCCATGAAGGGCAAATAGAAACATGATCCGATGGCTACGCCAGCTCGGAAATTTAGAAAGGGTGGTGGTGTTGGCATTCTTCTATGTAGGGTTGTGACATGAGCTTCTCTATAATTCCTTATACTACGCGATAAGGATGCTAAAAAAAACTGAGTCTAGATCCTTTTTTTTTGGTGATGAAAAAGTGTACCAAAATAAGTGCAGGTTTCTGATAGATTAGCTAATGATCTGTTATCAAGTAAATTGATGATCGCTAGTTTCGTATCTAAGCTGAAGTCGAAAATAGTGGTTGATTGGTGTGATAATATCATTTTTAAAAAAAAAATAGAAGAAAAAAGCTTTTGAAAGTTTGGCATGAATTAGACTAGGTTTCAAATGTTTGTTTAGAATATGATGTCAGCGGTATCACTACATTTGGTTAAGCCTTCAAAATAAGGGAAATTGAACCAATAACTGGTTTTTGAAATGACTGAACAATTTAAGCTCAGACTTTTAACCGTCAGTCTCATTTTGGTGAGACCAGTCTATACAGTACAGCTGGTAAATATTGTCACTTTCTGAAAAATAAATGTCTCTAAGCCAAAAATAAATGGCAGTTATTGAAATCTGATTTTCAGTTTGGGCAAAAATGATTGTCGCTTTCGAAAAATTATATTATCCATTCCCAAAAACCATAATGTCCACTTAGGCAAATATGTTTGCCAATTTTTTTTTAAAAAAATACACGCACACGCATACACAAATATACAGCTGGTTTATTAAAAATAAACAGCGGTTTTTATAACAGAGTGTCAGTTATATTATGGAAGTTTGTTTGAGTAGAAATACTAAGATATGAATTTTATGATAGCAATTGATTAATTACTGCTTGGAGTGATTGCAAAAGCCATAAAAATCACTAATTAATAGCATATGTTGATGATATGCTTCTTTCTTTTACGCCAATCCTTTACAATAATTTAGCCCGCTCTGAAAAAAGTAAACGCCGCAGTTCTTAAAAAAGGGGAGGGGGCATTTGTTAATATGCAAATCAGGTCTGCATGTCATACTAGCATCAAACATTTTGCACAAATCTATTGGTGATCAAGTTGTATTCGCATTAAATATCCCTCTCCAGGGTAGACAGAGATCAGTCCGTGCACATAAAGTCGCTCGCCCTGTCTAGGCTGATTTCGTTGGGTTTCATATTGCCGTACCTCATAGATCAATGTGTTGCGATTGGAAGCTGTCGTTTCATACGCGACTATTATCGCACCAGTTCCCTTTAACCTAGTTTCAATATCTTTTTCCGAATCTCATCTTTCATTGGGATATTAATGTATATTGTCTTCTCTATATCTTATGATTTTTATTTGTTTTTACACTTTATGGTGATGTTTAGTGTAATTCCTTGCTTACTAGCTCTGGATTTGTTTCCTCATCATTTTATTCTTTTGTCTAGCACATTCGTAGCGTAATACCAAAATATCAAAACCTTTTTGGTAATTCAAGACAGTAATTTACTTTGTTTAAAACAGACTATTTAGAACATACGATACAACTCCGAACAAAAAGTGTCCGTTGATTTTATTTTGAGGTCAAATTTCAAATTAAGTGCCTTTTCTTTTTTCTTTATAATTAGTAATCTAAACCTAAAACAAACATGTCTCTTTCTAAAAACATTCGCAAAAGCTCTAAAAAGTAAAGGAACTTGACGATTTCACTCGTGGAATGATTTGTGGGTTAGCAATGAAGGCAAATTGGAAGCTCGCCCAAATTTCTAGGGAACTTGATATCCCAGTTTCAACAGTAGGAGACGTAGTGAGAAAGTATCGTGATCACGGCATAAAAACTGTTCAACCACGCTCAGGAAGGCCTCGAAAACTTACTGAAAGAGACCTGAGGCATGTGACCATTTCCGCGAGAAGAAATCCCTTCGATCCAATTGGCATTCATCAGCAAAATTTGACTACAACAACCGACAATGTCAGCTTGGCAACAACTCGACAAGTTTTTCAAGCCAAGAGCTCCCCCCCCCTCCGACCTGCTTTAAAGTCTTTTTTATCATATCGCAATAGGTTAAGAAGAAAGATTTGAGTGAATGACAAGATCAATTGGACCGTCAATGACTGGAGTAAGGTCATTTGGTCAGATGAGTCTAGATTTGCACTTAGACATAATGATGGTGGTGTAAGAGTCATCCGAAAGTTTGGTGAGAGGCGTCATAAGCAGTTTGTTTTGCCAACCTTCAAGTTCGGAAAAAGGTTCCATCATAGTTTTGGGTTGTTTTTACACTGGAAGATTAGGCCCCTTGGTTACATTATATGGGAGTGTAG
>JNDS01003028.1:0-13364 GCA_000697035.1 Rhizopus stolonifer B9770
AAAAAATCTTCCAGATCTCAGGTGTCATTTTCTTGTAAGGACGTCTTTTTGATCGTTCAGTGCGAACAATGGTTTCGATCTCTTCTAGAAAACGACCATAAAAAATTTAGCTATACAAATTGGTGCACAATATTTATTATATTAAGATTTCCGATGGCAGTACAACTCCGAACAAAAAGTGTCCGTTGATTTTATTTTGAGGTCAAATTTCAAATTAAGTGCCTTTTCTTTTTTCTTTATAATTAGTAATCTAAACCTAAAACAAACATGTCTCTTTCTAAAAACATTCGCAAAAGCTCTAAAAAAAAAGTAAAGGAACTTGACGATTTCACTCGTAGAATGATTTGTGGGTTAGCAATGAAGGCAAATCGGAAGCTCGCCCAAATTTCTAGGGAACTTGATATCCCAGTTTCAACAGTAGGAGACGTAGTGAGAAAGTATCGTGATCACGGCATAAAAACTGTTTAACCACGCTCAGGAAGGCCTCGAAAACTTACTGAAAGAGACCTGAGGCATGTGGTCATTTCTGCGAGAAGAAATCCCTTCGATCTAATTGGCATTCATCAGCAAAATTTGACTACAGCAACCGACAATGTCAGCTTGGCAACAACTCGACAAGTTTTTCAAGCCAAGAGCTCCCCCCCCTCCGACCTGCTTTAAAGCCTTTTTTATCATATCGCAATAGGTTAAGAAGAAAGATTTGAGTGAATGACAAGATCAATTGGACCGTCAATGACTAGAGTAAGATCATTTGGTCAGATGAGTCTAAATTTGCACTTAGACATAACAATGGTGGTGTAAGAGTCATCCGAAAGTTTGGTGAGAGGCTTCATAAGCAGTTTGTTTTGCCAACCTTCAAGTTCGGAAAAAGGTTCCATCATAGTTTTGGGTTATTTTTACACTGGAAGATTAGGCCCCTTGGTTACATTATATGGGAGTGTAGATCAAGACAAATGCGTTCATTGTTTGATTGACAACTTTTTGCCGTGACTTCATGAGCTAACAAAGGAACATGGTCACAACTTTATTTTCCAAGAAGAATGGCGCATCCTGTCATACTGGTGGATATGCTTGATGGTGGAATAACAAGGCATGTATTAAGGGCTTTGACTTAAACCCTATCGAGAACCTCTGGTATGTTTTAGGAAAACGCATTGGTAAGCGTAGACATCAGGCAAACCATTTGGAGGAGTTGAAAGTGATTATTCACGAAGAATAGGCTAATTTAGATCATGATATCTGTGTCAAACTTTGCCGAAATATACTGGAAGATGTAATGCCATTAAAAGAGTACTAAGAGGCTATACCAGGTATTCAAATCTTTATATATTTAAAATATACATGTTGATTGATATATATGTGAAATTTGGTAAATTTTAAATGATATTTTTATATGCAGGTTTATTGCTCAAAGATTTGCATTTTTTTTTTATAATTTTTTTTTCAAAATCAACGGATACTTTTTGTTCGGAGTAGTACCAGTAACATGATCCAGCTTGATGGAAGATAGTCATGTTCACATCCATGCTACGGGCATTCTGAAAGCTTTCTTTTCCACTGACAGCTCTCTTTATGCTTTTTGATAAGTTCCATCCTTAGAATTAATGAAGGTAAACTTGGAAGAAATAGTGGCTGCTGGGGTGAAAAATCTATCAAGAAATGTCACTTTTTCTGTTGACAACGAATATTGAAAACAAGGTAGTGTACACTTTGTAAGAATACCCCGAGCCGGGATCATCAAGAGCATACCTGACTACATTGGGTTCAAAAAACCTCGTGAACTCAGTTGCAGCAAATGTCGAGTTAGTAGAACTGGCAAAGAGCAAAGAACAATCTGTGAAAAAAAAAAAAATCGGCTTCTTTTCATAACTTAAAAACAGGATCGTTTCTTTACAAAAAAAAAAAAAAAAAAAAAAAAAAGAAAAAGAAAAAGAAAAAGGAAAAGGCTTAAGGCCACCTACAACTTTCTTTGGCTGTTATCTGTTAGCTTCATTTATTGTACAAAGATGAAAGGTTTAATCTAGTGATATGTTATTACTGTTATATTATGATACTTGATGCAACAAAAGAATATTTATTGAACAAGCTCATAAAGATTTAAACCTTCATTTTTTACTTGATGCTCAAATAGCCTGCTTTTCTATCATCAGGACTGGAAACCTTTTTGAATCGATCCCTTTATAAATTTGTTAGCATGATTTATTGAGACGATAATAAAAGGGCTTACATTGCTTGAGTCAAATCGTCCAACTACCACAATCGATGAGTTCATTTTTCTCAAATACAACAAGCTTACCTTTCCCATCATGTTTTTTAATATTTCCTTCTTTTTTTCAAAACTTTGGGTGAAATATTCTGCATCTCGATCCATTCTGATAGGTCTATTCAGATACAATTAATTTTCATTTTCTCTTCGTACGTTATTTCTTACGGTATATCATTAATCGCCTCCAATGATACATGATCACTTGCCAAATCAATTTGTTTTCTTCTGATCACATCAAGATCCTGAAATATTTTAGTTGTATTTTTCCCTACCCTTCAATTAATCTAAATTTTCTTTTCTTTTTTTTTTTTCTTTTTACCAAATACTCTCATATCATTATTCACAAATGCTTTATCTACTTGATGAAATTGATGATTTAAATTTAATATCACTTTTTCATGTTTTTCCATTTGTTTTAATAGAAAAGAAAAAAAAAAAAAAAAAAAAAAAAAAAAAAAACGCGTCTCTCATGGAAAAATTAACAAACGATGATGGAGTTACCAAAAGAATAATTAGATCTGGTCTTGGACTTAAACCAGAAACAACCAATTTGGTGAGCGGTAAGAAACAATAGAACAACAAAGAAAGTATTATTATTATTTTTTGACCAAAACTTTATAGTTCATTACGAAGCCTTTTTATTTGATAACAATGAAAAGTTTGATTCATCGCGCGATAAAAAAGAGGAATTTACTTTTCAATTAAGAGATGGTAACTTTGTAACCAAAAAAAACGAGAGAAAGAGAGAGAAACCTTGTACTCAGTATTTCTCCCCCCCCCTTTTTTTTTTGAAATGATAAAAAAAAAATAGCCAAGGTGATTGAAGCTTGGGAACTTGCCATTCCAACAATGCAAGTTGGAGAAGTAGCCGAGATCATTTGTACAAGCGATTATGGTAAACTTGGATGCAAGAAATGTTCCTACCTTGTATACTTACAAAAAAAAAAAAAAAAAAAAAAAAAAAAAAAAAAAGGTTACGGCGATGAAGGAAGGAAATATCTTGTCCCTGCAAAGGCCAAGTTGAGATTTGAAGTTGAACTGATTGGCTTTTGGGAAAAACCTGGATCAGCAGCAGAAAGACTTCGATCAGCGGAAAAAAAAAAGATGGAAGGAAATGAGTTGTTTAAGGCAGGAGCTACCAACCAGGCACTATTTGCTTATCGAAAAGCGAGAGAATATATCAAAGACATGTGGAACTGTGAACCTGAGGAACTTGAAGAGGCTAGACATATCATGGTCGCTGTTCAACTCAATATCGGTGCATGTTATTTAAAGCTCAAGAACTATGATTTTGCGATTGAGGTGTGTAAGAAGGCTTTGGAGCGTGATGCGACAAAAATTAAGGCTTATTATCGTTTGGGACAAGCCTATATGGAAAAGGATGAATACGACGTCAGTATTTCTTATATAAAACTTGGTTTAGAGGTAATTCATGTGATTCAATGAGGACATGATTAATTAACATATTATGCAGCAACGAACAAAAGATCAAAGCCTCTTGACGCTATTAAATACTGTAGAAAAGAAACAGCAGAAATGGATCAACAATAGCACTTCACTTTACAGAAAAATGTTCAACACACCACAAGAAGATATTTAAGCATCTTTTAATTTAACGGCTTTGATTATTCTGGGATGAAAATAAAAAGAATATCAGTAAATAAACTATAATAAAATTTATATCTGGCTTACCAAATAATATTATATAGCATCTATTGATTATACACTTTAAGGAGGGATACATTTAACCGTAGCTGGTATCAAGTGCTTTTATAAGGCATCAGCTATTTTATTCTTCTTCACCCCTAACTGTATACCATGTTAAGAGAGAAATTGGTGTGCTTTTTAAAGCCTTTTTTCACACATTTCACCAAAAACAATATTTTAAACAAGGGCTTTTTTCTTTAGTTATTTACAAAGTGATTCTATTTAGATATCAACCACTGACAAAATCGCTTTTTTTTTTCTACTAATAATCAATAGTAATTAAAATCTCATGATTTCTGAATCATGCGTGCCTGGTTCAAAAATCAACTGGTGTGTAAGGCATTGCTGTAGAAAACTAAGAGTTTGCGTTCTTTATGGATTTTCAAGTCTTTCCGTCCCCATCCATGGCTTCTTAATCGAGAAGTAATCGTGTAATGAGATATCCAGCAAACATTCAAACCAAAAGGTTCAAAACGACGATAATAGTGAAAAAAATATAAGCGATATATAAATATATAGCTGGTATAAGAAGATGGTGATAATCTGGCTTCTTTACATCTGCTAAAATTACCCTCAGTGCCTTTAACAAAAATCATATGTAACGCGTATAATCCAGATCGCTGAGATTTAAAGTAGCCACAGACTTCGCCACAGTCATAAAACAAAAACAGGAAGCAAATAAACCATACCCAAAGATTGACGAAACATCCCTACAAACTACAGTAATTTGAATAAAGCGTTATAATTTCATCAGTGATGTCTTTTTATGATTGAATTGAAAAAAAAGAAGAAGAAAAGAAAGTAAAAGGGGTCCCTTTGATTGTTTTCAATAACAAAGGTTTAAGATCCACTCAAAAAAAAAAAAAAAAAAATGAGTTTGACTAATGAAATTTTGCAATTGTCCTAGATTTTTTATATCCGTCTCTAAAATGTCCCGTTTTAGGTCAAAAAACTTGTAACCGAATTCATTTTAAAAATGCAAGTAATTAATTTAACTTCCTCCACCAAAAAAAAAAAAAAAATATCTTTCTTTTAGGCAGCAGACAAGTAAAGCATATAGTCTTACTCATAAAATGTCTAGAAATAACGGTTCTTTGAGAAAATAAACAGCTAAAATAAAATGTGAGAGAACCTAACAAGAGGGGTTTGTCTTGCGCTCTTTGAATAAAGAAACACGGAAAACGGAAAGTATAAATAGAAACGATGAGCTATTAAAAGAAACCCTTTCCAATTGATTTCTTTTTTTTAACAAATATCCTTCATTGATTGTGGCTTTTTTTTTATTAGAATTGGGGACATTATTGACCATTGCGTCATAAAGAAGTTTTTTTTTTACCTTGAACTGAATATCTTTGTCTTTACTTTCTGTCTGAAACATAGAAAAAATTTCATAGGTAGGAATTCAGATTTTATCGAATATTTTTACGCGTTTTTCTCTTCCCTCCTCCCCTCCCCAAGAGGTCTTGGAATAAGAAAAAGAAAATGAGTTTTTATAGCTGTCATATTTCGGATCGGATAAAGTATTTTGATAGACAAAAACTTTTATGATTGACTTACCGTTCCTTGCATTTGCTTGTACCACTTTTTGAAAGATCATGAGCCACGGACATAGAAAACGAATAGGCAGGAAAATAAAAGAGAGATAGAGAGATAGAGAGAGAGAGAGAGAGACAGATAGGGAGAGAGAGGAGTAAGAAGTCATTTTTACTAGAGCAGCCGCGGTAGAAAATAATATTTGCTGAATAATTGTACGAACAAGATTTCTAATGCCTCTTTATGGAAACTCACATGTCCACAGCCGAGTTTTGAATTTAATCGGCAAAATAAATGTTCCCTCTTTTCTTTTTTTCTTTTTTTGCAAAAAAGGGGCGGTGGTTGAAATGGTAGGCTGAGTCAGTCCCCAAAAATAGGCTTTTTTTTTATAGAAGAATTCGTCGCAAGATTTATATTTACACGCTTTCTCTTTTACAAAAAAAAAAAAAAAATGAAGTTTGCAGAACAACTCAAGAATGGTATATTTGGTCCCTGGCGTTTGTCTTATATCAACTACGACGTATTGAAGACCGAGTTAAAGGCAAGACAATTAGATCATGGTTGGACAGAGCAAGACGAAAAAGACTTTATTCATCTACTTGAGAATGAGTTGGAAAAGGTATACGATTTTATGGGGGCCAAGTTGTCTGAAGTGGAAGCACGTATCAGCTACTGTGAAAGAACTCTCCAGACTTTTATGAACAACCCCTCTTGGTCTTCTGAACAAAACTGGAATATTATGGATGATGCCTTGACTGAGGTTCTGTTTGACGTGAATGATTTGGCCAAGTTTACGAGAATGAATTACATTGGTTTCCAAAAGATACTCAAGAAGCATGATAAATGGACTGGACTTCATCTCCAACAAGACTTCATTCCTCAATTGAGAGCCAAGCCTTTGGATAAGCAACGATTCGATGTGGCCATTGTCTATATTTCTTCTTTGCACGATCTTTGTCGTCTTCAAGGTAAGCCTCGTACAGGCAATAATGCTGCTGGTGGTGATCAAAATGCCTTTGAGCGCGCTACAGCCAAATACTGGATTCATCCGGATAACGTCACCGAGGTCAAGTCGATCATCATGTTGCATCTTCCCGTTTTGATCTTCAACAAGGAAAAAAAGTATGAAACAAGTGATAGTGCAATCTCGAGTGTGTATTATGATAACGATGATTTCGACCTTTACACTGGCCGTCTTCAACGTGATGAAGGTGCCGAAGCTATCCGTTTCCGTTGGTATGGTCCTATGGAATCCACCCAAGTATTTATCGAAAGAAAGACACACCATGCTTCCTGGTTAGACGGTGCCTCTGTTAAGGATCGTTTCAGAATCGGTGTTGATGAAGTATCTCAATTCGTCAAGGGTGAACTCACAGCAGATGAAATCACAGATCGCTTACGACAAAAGGGGCTCGACGAACAGATCTGCAAGGATACGCATTTTATCGCTAGCGGTGTTCAAACGTCTTTTAGAGAAAAGCATTTGAAACCGGTCTTGCGTGCATTCTACAATCGTACAGCTTTCCAATTGCCTGGTGACCAACGTGTGAGAGTAAGTTTAGATACTGATTTGGCCTTTATTCTCGAAGACAACCGCGATGGTAAAATACGTAGACAAGACGATGAATGGCGTCGTCCTGATGCTGGTATCGAGCATCCCTTTAGCCAGTTTGACGAAAAAGAAATCTGTCGTTTCCCTTACGCTGTCTTGGAAACCAAGTTACAAACTCATTTAGGTCAAGAACCACCAGAGTGGCTCACTAAACTTGTTGACTCTCACTTGGTGCACGAAGTCCCCCGATTCTCTAAATACCTGCACGGCGCTTGCTACTTTTTCCGTGACAGTATGCCTCTTTTACCTTGGTGGTTGCCTGAAATGGATATCGATATTCGCAAACCTCGCGCTACCAATTTTGGTTTAACCCGTTCAAAGTCATTTAAACCCTTGATCGATGGTCAATATAGACGCGCTATGGAAGCAGAAGAACGTCGTCTAAATGATGTCGCTAAAGCAACAGATCCTACTACCGCTCCTACAACACCAACTACTGGATTAAGACGTGGTGCACAAAAGAAACAAAAGCCCAAGCAAGAAGAAGAGAAGCAATAACTTACTTATTTATACATGAATACTCTACATAATAAAAAAAAAAAAAAAAAAAAAAAAATCAAATTGACAGCTACAACTCCGAACAAAGAATATAGGCGGATTTTTTTTTAAAGGGAATAAATTCCTATTTATTTAAAGCCCTTGAGATGTAAAAATAAGGGAAAACAAAGACTGCGTATTAAGATACGAGAAAAAAAAAAAAGAACTAGCTAGAATTATCTAGATAAAGTATAGAATTGCATCGCTGATTGAGAAGAAAGTGAATATTTTTGTTGGCGGTAGCGGATGAAAAAAGAGTGTTGTTAAAAATTGAGCTCCAATGAGCCTGCCATATACCTTGTAAGGTACAAGCAAAGATTTGTTTAAAAGATAAAGAGGCTAATTGTAGGCTAGGGGGTGCGGGATCTTGTTGTGTCGGTGAAAGAGCAAACTGTTTTAAGGATATGTATGAGATCGTTCTGAACGAATTGTATGGAGGAATTAACGTAGGATGAGAAAATATTAAGCCAAATGGCTTGTTTTGGTGGACAAAGAAATAGCATATGATCTATTGACTCTTCGGTGTGTGTGTGTGTGTAAAAGCACAAATACCACAGATAGGTGAGGGGTATTGATTCGTAATTATTTTGTTGAAAATTTGCTTGCAGGATATTTTCTAGTAGAGAAGACGAAACCATATAATGCGAAATAGGAGCGGGGATATCGAGAGGCCAGAAGGATTTCTATTGTTTTGGTGTAAGCGAGGAATGTATGTGGATTGTTGGGAGCGGTAAAAAAGATTTAAAGTGTTTTCCTAATAATTACACTTGTTCACTAACGGCCTAACAATTATACTATAAGGGCTAATTGTACCGAGAATAGTTATTGCCCTTGCTCTTATTTTTGGTACTACGACTACAGCTCTTTTCCCTTTCTTCGACCAAACTACAAAACGCTTCATATTAATATGAAAAGCGGCCTCATCAATAAAGATGCAGTTAGTAAGACTTTCTATCATTTCATCCAATACAATATAAGGCTTTTCATCGATCAAGTTGACCAAGAAGTCTTCGTGCTCCTCATCCAAGGTAGGCGATCTACTCGCAGGTCTGCCACTACCGGTTCGGCTCTCTACAAAAACATCATCTCCTGCTTGTTTAGCCTTACTCATCCAACTTTGAGCGGCGCGAATGCTGATACTCTTTTTGTACACCAAATAAAAAAAAAATCATTAATATCGGGTTTGTGTAATCTGTAAATCCTTGTTTTATCATCTTCTGTTTCTTCTTCTGGTGTAACTTCATTTTCTTCTTCATGCTTTATTTTTACTGGTTTCTCAGGAGGCTTAAGGTCAAAGTAGGTATCGTAGTTGATAATTTCACCAAGAGGAAATTCATCCTAGTCTACTTCCATTTCAATGACTGAAACTTGTGTACCTTCTTCAAACAAAATTCTGTTCGTCTTTAACATAAAAAAAAAAAACGAAATTATTTTGTAATCTTGAGCAAGTTTTAAATTTTCAAACGATTGATATTTTTTTTTTTTTTTTCGACCTGCTTTAAAACCTTTCTTGTCATATCACAATAGGTCAAGAAGAAAGATATGGGTGAATGAAAAGATCCCATTATGGTTTGAGGTTGTTTTTACACTGGAAGATTATGTCCCTTGGTTTCACTATATGGGAGTGTAGATCAAGATAAATATGTCCATTGTTTGAGTGACAAATTTTTTGCCGTGGCTTTATGAATTGAAAAAAGGAACATGGTCACGACTTGATTTTTCAAGAAGATGGCGCATCCTGTCATACTGGTGGATATGCTCGGTGGTGAAAAAAAAAAAAAAAAAAAAACAAGGCGTGCATCAAGGGCTTTGACTTTTGGCCTGCCCAAAGTCCTAACTTAAGCCCCATTGAGAACCTCTGATATGTCTTAGGAAAACGCACTAGTAAGTGAAGACACCAGGAAAACAATATGGAGGAGTTGGGGGATGATTATACACGAAGAATGGGCCAATTTAGATCAGGACATCTGTGTCAAACTTTGCCGGAATATGCCGGAGATATGTAAGGCCGTTAAATAAGTACTAAAGCTATTATATGTTTAAAATATATATGTTAATTGATATATGTGTGAAATTTGGATGATATTTTATTATGCAGGTTTTTTTTTTTTTTTTTTTTTTTTTTTTTTTTTTTTTTTTGAAAATCCACAGGAACCTTTTGTTCGAAGTTGTATCATGTTCAAGAAAAGGCATTAAAAAACTGAATATTATACTATATAAATATAGTATGATATATTTTAATCACTAACACAACTCTTAGGATTACATACCGAATGATATCAAAGAAGGGGCAGGTCATGATACCAAACTTCACTATGTATTTGGATCCACTTACTGCGACCAACTTTGAGCTGTTCTTTGTTGAAATCAAAAAGCCAGGAGACGTTTCTAATGGCCACTTAGAAACAGATTTTGTAAAGATCGGCAAAGAAATGTAGTTGGCTTTAACAATTCAATTTAAATATGTTACTAAATACGTATAAAATAGGCTATTAAGCAACAACCTTTAAAATGGATTTACAATATAACGGACAATATCAAATGATTGAGCTGAACAGTTTTTTTCGCTGTAAGAAACAGCATTGATGACTTTATGCTTGTTCCAGATATCATGGAGGAGATGTATCAAATCCAGGTAAAATATAATATTAATCCAACAATTGACCATGCAAAAGATGGCATTTTAACTATTTAAAATAAGCAATCATTCAAGGCACACTGAAAAGATTATATAAAGTCATTAGGGGAGGGGGCAAGAAAGTGCAGAGAACAATAGAGGTTCTAGAAGGGAAACTTATGGAAGTCCCGTTGCTGTGAGGAGAGATGGAATCAGTGAATTGCACTGACTGTGTAATAAATTTATTTGTGAATATTTTCGATTTGACTATTGTGATAGCATCATAATTTTTATATAACCCATATGAAACATAGAGGTATCGATATACTTAAGTTACTTATCTTTGTCAAAAAGCAAGATTTAATTTGTCGGTTAATGCAGTTATATTTATGTGGCCGACAATCTCCACCAGCCAGACTGTGCCTAATCAGTTATTGTAAATGATTCATGCCCCTTTTATAACATTTATCCGAGTACCAATGAAAATTATAGGAAGAATTGCATAACAAAGCAAATTGATTCCTTATGATTCTTGACTACACAATGAACAAATAACCAAATATATATACATACAATGATATTTAACATACAAAACAAAGAAAAAGATCAGATGTGTTAGCGTCTTAATTCTGTGCATTATCTTTTGTTTGTTTTGATGGTTTTCTCAGTTAAATAATCCCGAGTGTATATCTCAGATTTCCTAATTAAAGAAAAAACCAATGAAATTCACAATCTGAATTTCAAACAGAAATTATAAAAACTTCCTCCCCAGATAACTCTTTATCTTGTTCTTTCCACACAAAAAATAAATAAACTAAAATATGCCTGCTGCCAACGCTGCAAAGAAAACACTTTGGTCTATCTGGTACAAGCCTGAAATTATTCCAATCTATGCTGTTGTTGGTGGTGCTTGTGGTTTAGCCGGCTGGTATCTTACTCGTCTTGCTCGGTAAATTACTATTGCTTTCTTATCTTTGTAAACTGACTGTTGCTTTAGCGGACCTGAAGTTGTTTGGGATCGTTCCAATAACCCTTATCCTTGGCAAAACATTGATCAGGATACCCAAGTTAAACTCATGACTGTTAATCAAAAGTTTGATAAGACGTAAGTTACAGCCTGTCAAACCTTAATCTAATCTATTCAATAGTTATTCTCGTGATCGTTTATAAGAAGCTTTTTTTTAAAAAAAAAAACATTCATTTTGCGCGCATATTTATTAAAATAGATCAATAAATTCTATTTTGTTTCCTCCATCTTCTTGTGAACAGAAACTTGAAACAATTCAGGCTCAGAATGCACGTTTTAGCAGTAAAAACATCAATTTCATGTGATTGCCTTACATATTCAATTATTGTAACGATCCCCGAGACTTTCTTTATCCTTAGCATGATTCTGATTAGTACCCTCCTCCGAGGATACCCAACCTTTATAACAAATATCTGTTACTAAGAGAATCCTTTTAGATCACTCCGCCTTTGAAATATACACGAGTGTTGCAAACCCCTTTCTTTATCATTACATGCCAGCTTTTTGATATTGTAGAGTAACATTTTATCTGAATTAAGCTGAATATCAGTAATAACTTATGTGCTAATTTTGTAGATCAAAACTTACCATCACTTCTCAAAAGCTACCGGACTACAGGCGGATATTTATTATCATCCAATCAAAATAATGAGAAAAGTTCATTTTGATGGGGGCCCCTAACATAATCTTATCACTCAAAAGGAACAAGACGCTTTTTTTTTCCTCTCTCTTTATTTGTTTTTCTTTTTTTTTTTAAAAAAAAAATGTCAGATATTCAAAAAAACAACAAACGCACAAAAGTGGATTGGGCAAAGGACACAAATACAGAAGGACAGAGCTCATTGAGTGTCTTACTCATCTGGTTACTCAATCCTGAAAACTTTAGCTTATATCGTGGCGATGCCATCAATCCTGTCACAGGAGAAAAGAGAAAAGCATCAGAATTGACAAAGGGAGCTGCCTGTAAGAAAATTGAAACCTTTTTAGCTAAAAAGGGATTTGGTCATCGAAAAGCAGACGCGATAAAACACAAGATTGATAGAATGTTGAAAGATTACGAGATTGCATATAGATGGCTTCAACAAGTCGGACAAGAAATCAGAGGTCGTGTGTTTGATGAAAATAATGTAGAAAATAATCGGCAAATACAAGAAAAGACCATTCAAGGTATTACAGACATGAAAAAAAAAAAAAAAAAAGTTATTACACACACATACACACATACACATACACATACACACACACACACACATACACATATATATATCCTTTTCTCTCTCCTTCTTCTTATACATGTATTTTATATATAATTTCATGTAGATGGTCTTTTGAAAAGATTTCAATATTATTATGAATTCGAACCATTATGTGGATCAAACTTGGAAGGCATTGCAACATCTCCAACTCCATTTGTAGATGAAGACAATAACATTCATGACATTATGGGTGAGGATGGTGGTACTCAAGAGGGCGAAGAAGAAGAGTTGGTATTAAGGACAGAGCCTGTTAAAAGAAAGCGACAATCAAACAACGTCCTTGAACACTTTAAGGATGTAGCTGAAAAACGAGTAGCATTTTACGAGGAAGAAGTGAGTTTGAAAGAGCAAAAATTACAGTTGAAGAGGGAGAAGGTCGAGTTAAAGAGGCAAAAATTTGAATTCAAGAAACAAAAATTTGAGTACGAAAAGCTCACAACAAAATGGCAAAATGAGAAAGAAAAAGCGCGTGCTTTATGGGAAATGTATCAAGACTTGTACAAACATAACTTAATCGATCAGACTAAATATCAAGAAAATATATCCAAGATTGAAGAAACTTTAAAAAATTTGTAAATAATAAAAAAAAAAGTTGCATGATGCCCTCTCCACATAACATAACAGAAATAATTTGTGTTCTTTGGTTAAGCGTCTTTTCGTTTCGTGTAAATGAGTAAATCACGCCCTTCGATTCACATAGACTATATGGCTTGACCATATTTTTCTCTTTCCATTTGTTTGAGAAAGAATTTGTCCCTAAGGATCAGCTATCTTTTTGATTGAAAAAAAAAAAAAAAAAAAAAAAAAAA
>JNDS01003030.1:0-12009 GCA_000697035.1 Rhizopus stolonifer B9770
TCAGCAGTCATTGAAGAGTACGTCGAGAAGCACCCTACATGCATCGTAAAAGATGTTACTGAACATCTTCGTGCCACCTTTGAGGGTTTTACTATCAATGAATCGAGTGTGTATCGTCACATAACCGACAAGCTTGATTTTACTCTTACTCGTACACAAGCTAGGCTTGCAGCCAGAAATTCTGATGACACGAAAGAACAACGAAGACAATTTGTCGAATATCTCGAGGAAAACAAAATTGACTACAAAAGACAATGTGTTTTCTTAGACGAAAGTGGATTCAAGAAAAATTTGGTACGTCCTGTAGCCTGGTCCAAAAAAGGAACACCTGCAGAAGTAGAAGTTCAGCCTGAAGGTGTCAACTTGAGTATTTTGGGTTGCCTATCCGCGTACGGACTAATTGCGGTTTCCCAACAGGTTCCCAAGTCAAGCCGCAAAAAGCAAAAGGTAGCTAGTGGCACCAAGAGGGGTCTTCCCCATGGAACAAATGCAAGTCATTTTTTGCTGTTTTTAGAAGAGATGGCTGCAGTCTTAAACAAACTGGGTCTGCATAACATGTATATAGTTATGGATAATGCAACAATCCACAAAACACCTGAAGTTCTCCAAGCCATTCGTAATCATGGGCATACTTCACTATTCTTACCCCCATATTCGCCCATGCTGAACCCTATTGAAGAATGCTGGGCAAAAATCAAGGCAGAGGTCCGCAAGGTCCCTTTGAAAAAAAAATGAATTGTTAGCCGACCGTATTGAAGAGGCGGCAAAAACAGTTACAGCAAAAAACTGTAGGGGCTGGATTCGCCACTCTAAAAGCTTTTTCGGCAAATGTTTGGATATGGACGATGTATAAATACAATAGAATATTTTAATTATGTTTTTTTTTTTATTGAGTTTACCTCCATGAAAATTGAATAAAGTAACAGAAAATTGAATGGTCAACAAAAAAGTTGAATGATTTCAAAAAAAATTGACTGAGCGAACAAAAAATTGATTGGCCAAAAAAAAATCTTGATTTCTATTTTTGAAAATCTTGAATCTCAAACGCAATTCCCTGTATTTGGTTATCTTGCTTTTTAAACAATACGATCTGAATATTGACGTATAACAAGTACACACTAATGATTTCTAACCATTTTGCAGTTCCTGTTCCCAAAAAAACAAAAACTTTTTTAAAGCTGAGAAGACTTCATTTTAAAGAAAGCCCCTTTGCCGCTTTACCCTTCTTACTCTTGATTCACATAGAGAGAGTGACAAGTAAGAAAAAAAATTATAAATCTTACTGAAGTTTATACAAGATTTGACTTGGAAGCACAAACAAACATTTTGGAGGGCTAATTATTCTCGAATTAAGAGGTTATCATATCGCTGACTCTACCCACAAGTTTGAACATTTAATCTTGGAAATTATAAAGATGAATGTCCTCGGCATTCGGAAGTATCTTTACTGGGGCCTAAAAGCTTGTGGGTGTGTAAAACTGGCTCTGTCGGTTAAATGTTACGCTCAACAACTAAGCCACCAAAAACCAAATCAGTGTTTGATTCCACACTGGGCTCCTCTTCCTTCATGGAAGGCTTAAAACTTGGAATACCCGGTACTTAATCCCAAACAACATTTTATTTACTATTTGATTTCAAAAGAAAAAAAAAAAAAACTATTGTTCTAAAACCATTTTGTCCATTTCTTGGTTTGAGGTTGAGTTGGTTCAGGTAATTCTTTTGGTTGTCCCAACAAATATATACCACCTTCTCCTTTTCCGCCCCCATTTCGACTGTTTTCCCGGATTTCATGTACTTTGCGTACTAGTGGTCCCCATATATGTTGTTCTCCATAACATACATATCCTATCCCAATGCTTGCACCAGCCAAGTGTGCCTAATGGTCGTTTAGTTTTTTTTTTTTTAAAAAAATTAATTTCTATTAAACTTACAAAATGATCAAACATTCTCCATCTCAGCAGAATACCTGCTAAATCAAATCCCATAAGAACTGGCATTGCGAGTCTAATAAATGCAATTTTTAAATTATGATGTGTGCGTGTGTGTTTGTGTGCGTGATGTGTCAATTAAAGACAATACATCATATGTTTACCCTAATTTGATTGGAATCATTGGCAAGAATATAAGGCTGATACTAGAATTGGGATGCAAGACCGCTGTTGAAGCCACCAAACCATAAATTGCACCACTTGCGCCAAGACTAGGCAATAAAGGCCGAGAATTTCTCAAAGTCAGACTAAAGGCATGACTGACAACATTTGCACCAATACCAGCCGACAGATACATTGCCACAAACTGCTCTCTTCCAAAATGATCATGAACCACTCTTCCAAAGGACCAGAGACCGACCATGTTAAGGGCAAAATGAAAAAACTCTTGATGGGAGAAACAAGACGTCAAGAGTGTAATGTTTTCTTTGGAGACAGGTAAGTGCATAAACCATCTACGCATCCAAGGTGCAGTCAATCGCGGCATTTGCCAAGCCAGAAAGACAACCGAATTAAGAGCAATCAAGACAGACAAGGTCTTTTCGGATTCGGACATGGAGGCCAGCTTGGCTCCGACCATCCAAAAGGCTCGTTTGACGTCCAAAGGTAGGCTGAGCAGATTGAGATAATGTTCTAAGCGTTCTAATATAATCTCTCTCTTTTCCATAATTAATTCCTTCTTTTCTTTCCAGAGATCAACTAATACTTTCTCTTCAGAAGAAAAAATAGTCCATTGACGAGCTTGTTTGCGAAAACGGTCCCAAAGTGTTTGTTGATTACGATCGAATATGACGGCTGCAGTAATAAAACAGCCGGCGCTTGTTGTGAAGCCAAACAACACAGGACCTGTATAACGAATATAAGGGGATCCAACGGGTGGTGGCTTTAACCAGGCTTCAGTAGGAGTTGTTATAGTGGGTGGTGATGAGGTAGTTTGTACATTGGGTGAATTGCGTGGCTGTCTTGTAAGTTGAATGCTGTTATGCTGTTTACTTTGTTTAAAAAAAAAAGTAAGTTGTCGACATTGTGAAGGAATCCTGCTTGTTGTGTTATGCATTAAACGAAGCATTGTTTTTTTTATAAAAAAAAAATAGATTTTTTTTCTTTATGCTGTCTTTTTTTTTTTACTGGATTTGAAAATTATTTCTTCTTTGTCCTTCTAAATGATAAGGTTCTTTACAAACAAAACCAGTTATTTCTTCTTTATTTTGTTAATCAGCCACAAGTAGAAATCGTATAACCGCAGGTGCTAAATCTATTGTTTGTCAAGAAACTGAACTTCGAGGAGAAATCTCGATTGGTATGAAATAAAAAAAAAGATAAACATTTAAATCTTCACATTATTAACTTTTTTTTCATAGGGTCAGGTACAATTGAAAATAAAAGAAAAAAAAAAAAAAACTATTAACTTTTCAAAAGGCACAGTACTTCATCCTCAATGTAGAATTATAGCAGAAAATGGACCCATTTATATTGGAAAGAATAACATAATTGAAGAGAATGTAGTGATTTTTAACACGTAAAAAAAAAAAAAGGGAGAAATAATTCCTTATAGAATCTTTAAACTAGGAACGTCACTCCTCTTGTAATTGGAGATAATAATGAGTTTGAAGTAGGCTGTCGTAAGTTCTTTTTTGTTTTATTTTTGTTTTACAACAGTCTGTTTTAATACCCCTTCCCCCCCCCTTTTTTTTAAAAAAAAAAAAGATGTAGAAGGATCACGAATAGGCAACAACAATATTGTTGAAGCAAGAGGACGAATTTTAGGAAGCACATCTATAGGAAACAACTGTGTTATTGGTGCTGGTTGTTTAACCGAAAGCAACGAAACACTACCCGATTCAACGGTTATTTATGGGGCGGATTCCAAGAGAAGAACACAAAATGAACCGTTAGCTGTAAATGAGAGGCGGATGAAAAGAGAATAGGAAACGATTAACTCAGTTTTTTTGTAGATTCAAGCAACTTTGCATGCAAGACATTTAGATTATCTTCAAGAAGTTTTGCCTAAATATAATCATCTTAAAAAGTTGGAATCATCTGTGTAAAGACAACTATATGTTAATATATAAGAGTGTTCAACTCAAATATATAAACCGTTATGTTCATTGTTTCGATGTCGTTTTGTTGATCTGAAAAAAATTTAATGTGGATTATTTACACGATAAAAGAATAAAAATAAAACAAAATAAAAAAACAATGAAAAAAACACTTACCGTTTATCATCAATCAGGTCCTTTTTTTTCATTAACAGAATAAGCGATGTTATTGTGTTGTAATAATAATATTCAAAGATTGATGATTGATAGTTATCATGAATAATTAAATTTTAATCTACTAACGAGTATTAATTTTTTGTAACACTAATTTTTTTTTCTTAAGACCTGGATCTTCTATGTTGTGCTTTGTACTAACAGCCAAAATTGCATTGCAAGAGCTTCTAAAGCCGTAGTGAAATGTTGATAATCATATTATACAGTCTTGTCAAAGGCCCTGTACTTCTAACCAAATTGTATATCATACTTATATGATAACCTAGACTATCAAAACATGTTGAGGTATTAGCAGAAAAATGAGAAAGATCCGTTGATGAGTCTCTTGATTATCTCTTTTATTTTAGTCAAGACGAGAGAGAGAGCCCATTTAATACAAACTACGTCTTTAAATAGTGGAAGAATAAAGGTCAATGGAAATTGAGCTTGTGAGCTTAATTGAAGATTTTGTTATTATTTCTTTTTTAAGAGGCGTTCATTAAGAATGTATGAAGCGAAGCTTCGTATGTTCTTATTTCATATAGGCTTTCAGCAGTAATCTCATACGATATTTGGTATTTATACTCTTAAATACGACACATGTTGTATACCTTACGTATAATATTAGATCAATAGAGTATGAAGTGGTACGCCATGAATTCACATCACTGAATACTATATAATCATATCGAAAGCTTGCAAATCACACTGTGTATATTTTCTCCAAGTGTTGAATGCTATGAAACTATTTTATGTATTTTGTGTCTATACCTGTCAATCATAGAACCATATTGTATCCTTTTTGTACACACCCAAAGACCAATGAACTATGTTGTATACCTTGCATTCATACGTTGAAATCCAAAGAACAAAGTTGTATACTGAGGGTACATATTTTAAGGACGATGAGACCATAGTGTATACCTTGGATCCACATTTCAGAAGTCTTCGAGTTCTATGTTAAAGACTTAACACCCATGTTTAATCTAACATCTAAACCAGTATTAAAAACCACAAAGCTACGGGGAAAACTTGTATTGAAAGCTTCAAAGAAATAGTAAAGAACAGGTTGCAAGTGGTTTGGTGTTTTACGCAAAGATCATGAGACTTTGTTTAGTAACAAATAAGTTGTTTCATGTTGAGGAGCTGTATTATGTGCTGGAGGTGCGTGCATGTTTAAAACAAATATAAAAGTCTAAGCCGCTGAAAACTGGTTTGAAAAATTAGCCTCATTTTTATTCATAAACGTGTACTATTGTAAGCCAAGATCATAATAATTTTTTTTTTTTTTTTTTTTTTTTTTTTGGCTCTGAGTCCACGAAGAGAATCGCAACCACAAGATCATAATGATGCGCGATGAGACGTTGAGGCAAGTGATTGTAGACAAGAATGTGTGCAAAATCAAGTAGCTAAGATGAACATATGAAATAGAAAAAAAAAAAAAAAAAAAAAAAAAACATAGAGTTAGTATACATAAAAGAGAAAAAGTTAAATAGTAAGAAATTAAAAAGAGAAATACGACATTTAGCTACCCCATCATTGTAATTAAGTTGGTTTACCGTCGTCTTTTTGTCACAAAAGTTTTGTTGTTTTCTGCTTCAAGCTTACGAGAGCTAAAAAAAAAAAATGAGAAAAATAAAAAATAAAAAATAAAATTCAGTTTGGCCCTTGTTATAGTAAGTCACTGTTATGTGAGAATTTGATAAAGTAATTAAGAATAAGCTGAATATTTGTAGTTGATAGATTCGTACTGGCGGTGCTGTGGAAGTTTGTTCCTATAAAAAACAAAAAAGAATGTCGAAAATGTCGAAACCAACAATGAAGAAGATAATAATATTTATGAAGACTTTGGGGATGAAGATTATGGCAATGAAGATCCCTTTGAAGATATTGTGGAAAACGCCATTTGCAATAATTACAAAGAAAAGCAAGTCAAGCTTTTTTGTGCTTGGAAAAAAGCATTACCTGAAATAGTACAGGTATATATAGACTTCTTGGATTCTAATCCCTCAGGTTCGTCTCCTTGTACCTGTCCTTTGACAGAAAGAAAATCAAGAAGACTGAACTTGTTCTCTTGGGATGGTATTTCTAAAAAAAAATAGTAATCTAAATCAACCGTTTCTTTCTAGTTGTTCAAGAAGACCAAGTCTTTGAGTACTGCAGATGCTCTAATTTAACAGTAGCCTTGGCAGAAGCTGGTATGCTTCCACTTTCCCCTTGTTGTATCCGAACAACTTCTACATGAAGATTCATAGATATGACCGAAATTACGGATTAAGGATTTACGATACAATCAGGTTAAAAAACTTTTATATTAAAAGATCTGAGACATAAGCAATGGTCAATGTGTCAGTGAAACCTAACGGCGTTCTAAGTTCATTAACAGATCCCGTATCCAGGTACCACAAGATCAGGACTCATCCATTTGACAACGCAATCCAAATTCATCCATAATTCATTATCTTCTTTCTTGATTCGTTAAAGATACATCGGATACCTTTATCCAGGAATTCTTTATTGTAATCGATAAACTTATATTTTATCCATCAATTGAAGTAGCGTTAAAGATCCAGACTGTTTTAAATAGGAAAAGATAGACAAGTAGAAATACAATGAAACAAAAGATACCGGTTTATTATTTGTAAAGAGAGTGCTTATTTATAGCTTCTGAGAAGTGTTTTTTCCTATCTAAATTATGCAATTGTTTGCTGCCAATGATTGATCCCATACTGGGGTTTGATATCTTTATCAGTCTGATATGATCATTGATTCATGTCAGATCTGGAATCGTCATACAATTGTATGGGGTTGAATTCGAATTGTTGCAGGATAATCTGATCTGTAGTGTAATAGAGCTTATTTTTTAAGCAAAGACTTATGCTATTCATGATGTGCATCAATAAATTAAAGTATCTGTTAATCATATGGATTGGGATATGTTAAGATGGTCAGATCAAGTAAACATTTAGTAGCTAATCAGGGAATTGCCTGTACTCAGTCTTATAATATTTCTATCAATCTTTACTCATTCACAACACAGACATTATCAAAAGTATAAATAATCCACAGTTTTTCTTAAATAAAAGGATATTCATTAGTCTCGTTATTTATCGTCCCTTTTAACTTTAGTTTTTGTTATTTACTTTGTATCTGGCAAAACACCCCTGTGAACCGCTCAGGTGCTGTTCACTTTGAGCTTTGCAAAGTTCTCGTTAATCTTCGTATCGTCTTCGCTGGTTCCGGTGAGAAGATTGCTGAGTTCATGAGTATCCAGCATTCAGACAGCAAAAAGGTATTATTTAAGCTTAATAAAGCTTAACTTATCGTTAACCATAGTGTTTGTCTGCTGAAAACTGTTCGAACATCATCCTTTTGTTCAACAAAATGGTTGCACTTGCAGAGAGCGAGGTGATGGATATGGGCAATGTGTGTGCTGCTTGTCCAAAGGTAGAAAAAAAAAAAGCAGCATAAAATAAATGCGTTTTATCAAGTATAACCACTGACTTAATACATTACACTTAGGTATCATCCTCTAATCCTGAGGACAAGCAATTCTTAATGGCAGACAGAAACTTCCGTCTCAAAGGACGCAAGTCTTTGGAAGAGGACTCGGTCCTGGATTTTGTTCCAGGATCAAAGAAATTTGACGATCTTTGGCTTAAAGAAGAATACATTGCCGAGTTTTAAAACAAGGCTGGCCATGTATGAAATACAATCATAAAAATGAAGTACACTGATTGGTATTTTAATGAATTATATTTACAGGTCAACCACGAACAGGCCACTCCCGAGCCTCGTCGCTTCAACACGATCATCAAACAAGGGGTGACTTCAACAGGGTACCCCGTGCGTGGTGTGTTTGGTTCTGGTTGTGCAAGACACGATACTGTGTTCAAGATGGCTGACATGGCCTCGGGAGAAGGGTAATTAAACTGCAACCACTGATGTAAATGTAAATCGATCTTTTATTCACACTTTTTGATATGTTTAAGTACCCACTTGCATGCATAGGATCTTTGGATGATAAGGAGAATCGGCAAGTACCGCTACACTTCATGTAAGATGTAGTATGCAGGTTTGAGCCTGGAATTAAGGTAATATATAAAGTAGGTTTGTCTCGATATTATACTGAGTTTTTTTAGTCGGAATTCCCTTCTTTGGCTGGGTCCGGCCGTCTAGCCTTAAGTGTGTTCCATGCGTACGCGCATGTAATGCATTGCCAAATGAAGTACAATCCAAGATTGTCCCCAATTTTGGGTTGACTGATGGAGAGGGGATGGAGAGGCTTTGGCCATATTTGGCAAAATATATCACCATGACCAAGCCCGTGCTTGCCGAAAATTGCCGATATGTTCTGTACATGGCTATGATGTACAGAAACAGCAAGCTGAAGAGCAATATGGGTATATATATCACTGTTTATAATAGTACAAAAACTTAAACACACATTTCTAAAAAAAAATTCAGCCAAGACCATCCGCGATAAGTGTAATCGCTTGTGGAAGGAGCAACACCAGTTGTAAGAAGTGAATTTGTGGTCTTACGAAAAAGTAGAGGCAGTCAAGGCCAAACATGCCCAACAAATGGCCGACCTTAAAAAGCGCAGCTGCTCAAGGGAATCCATCTTGGACCTTGTTCCAACAAACTTTGAGAAGCTTTTTAAGTATGATTTGCTCCTCAGCGTTTACATTCGCTTTGGGTGAATATGATAAAATAGTAATGTTTGAAACATATACTTACTCCATTGATTTTAAGAATGTCGGGTGGTGATGTGGTTATCCCTTCGGCTGGTGAGACTTACTTCGGTCAAAACAAAAAAACGATTGAAGATTTTCTCTGTGATTTCGAAATGAGGCGTGGCATTCTCCGGGCCGCCAGGGCTTCTTTAATCACCGAAGAGGTCACGGCCATTGTCGAGAGACGATGACTGACCTTTTTGCAGCAAAAAGAAGCCCTTTACAAGGAAATTGTCTGCACCAATGTGCAAGTTTATCTGGAACTCGACAAAAAGTTAAAGAGCGGCCATATCGGTACGTGCTTTTTTGTAGATGAATTATATCTGTACAGTGCATAGTAACGTAGATTATTTTAGGCAACAGGATGAGCGGGCAGATTTTAGAACCGATGAGGAAGCAGAAACAGCAAGTAGAAACTGCTGTTAAAGCATATAACGAAGAAAACGCACAGTTTCTACGTCTGCCTTCCTCCGGTAAGTTCATATTAGTCACCACGCTACAACCTTAAAGAAATATAAAAACTGACTATTGAATAGGTGATTTCCAACCGCTCATCCTGGAAAACATTTTGAGAGAAGAGAGCCCTCTGTGGGAAATTAATTGGAGCAAGGACGTTTCGATGTGGTTGAGGTGGAGATGCCTCAGAGAGGAGCAGAATCTCCTAAAGGTATTTTTTTAGTTTAAATTATGTGGTATAAAAATTCTAACAATTTTAATAGAGAGACATATTTTGGCTGAAGGAGAACATCCAAAGAGAAAAACAAGATTTGGAGTTTTCTCTTTGGATGAACTCTGAAGACAACAACACTTCAAGGGGACGAAGAAGAATATTAAACAAGAAGATGGTGGCAAATGCCAGATGGAGACAGGTCAGTGACCACTACCTGTCTCAAATTAGATTTTATGAGGCCGGGTTTTCGTCAGTAATGCACGCGTCAGTGGCAGAAACGAATGATGAAGATGACGTCGATTTTGCAGATGAGGGTGTAGAAGAAGCAGAAGATGAAGCAGAAGATGAAGCGAAAGATGAAGGAGAAGAAGAAGAAGAAGAAGAAGAAGAAGAAGAAGAAAAAGAAGAAGAAGAAGAAGAAGAAGAAAAAGAAGAAGAAGAAGAAAATTGAAGATAAAACATAAAAAAATCCCATAGTTTGAAATATGTATGAAAGGGGACAAAAAAAAGCAAAATAAATAAAAAAAAAACCTATAGTATGAAATATGTTATGAAAAAGGATTAAAAAAAAACAATAACTGTATTTCTAATTACTGCGGTAGATGTACCTTGTAATTTTTCTCTTTTCTCTTTTTTCACTGCAAGCTAATAAACTTTATCATTTAAATTGTATTGCTATTGTATTTCATGTGTCTAAAAATACAATTGCAAATTGAACAACTTTGAAGTTGACGAGATTTATTTACTTTACTCAACCCTGGTTACATTTTAACATTAAGTTACTCAAACTATTGTTACATGACCGCCATTCATGCATCTCATTGGACCATTTGAAATTACTTTTTGAAAAGGACAAGGTACTATTATGGTAGTAAAAAAACGAAATTTTTTTTCTTTGCATTAAAATCAAGAAATATATTATGTTTTATTGTCCCTTTTTAACTGTAAAACTCCCATCCCAATAGTACTTTTTTACATTGAGCAGTATACGTTTGTATGAATTTTCTCCTGTTACACAAGTCACAAGAAATCGATAATCACTTGCCTGTGGTTGTAAAGAAAAGGCAATATAACGACATTTATACCACCAAATAGCGGTAGTTTTTGGCTACAAAACGATAAAAAAAACCAAAATTTTGAAAGATTAAAAAATGTTCAGTGGGATATAAAAACATCAAAAGTAGCTTTATCAGCCAAATTCCATAATTTTTTAAGATACTCATTGCTTTATGAGAACTTGTTTTCATGTTGTTTAAATAGTTTCGTTGAAAAGAACATTCAGAAATACATTTATTGATGTACAAAGTATAATTTATGAAAACAATTTTGTTTCATTGAAGGATAATAAGAAAAAACATGAAAACTTTTCCATTATAAGGCTCCATAAAAATAAAAAAGTGTTTTTTTTTTCTTTTTTTTTTTAAAAATGTATGAAATAAATGTAATTTTAATTTCTTTTTCGAACGATATAATTTATGTAAAGATAAGCCTTCTCCACATTGAGAATTAAACATTTACTTTTTTGTTTTTTTTGTAATAACTCTGCATAAGATAACTATGAATCGTTTATGTTTAAATGAACTAACAAGAAATCAAAGTAATACATATATAATCGAAAAATACACTTGTAAGTTAATAAGAAAACAAGCTTGAATGACGAAAACCTATTCAATTAGGAACATAAACTTAAAATATCTGATTAATATAATGTCATTTTATAGAAAATTGGCCTTAAGCTGTACATGATAAATTGAATAGAAACATTAAATAGTTACCATACGATTTAAGATATGTAATTGAAGTAAATAGAATAGTTTTTATTAATAAGTAAAGTACAGTGCAATGTAACTGTCGTGTTTGGTCATTCATTGTATATTTATTTATTGTATTCTACCTCAGCTAAAGGACACGTCAGATTATATATACCAGGATTCCCTCTACAAATTAATAGTTCTTCTCCTTTAGTCTTAATAAAGATAGTAATTGTTAGCTATTAACTCTTACTGTCTCTACATAAATAAGCACAAATACCACATTTTTTTTTAATAAGCCAAACAACTACTATCAACATGCCTGCCAACACCACCCGCATTACCAGATCCAAGAGAGCTGCCCGTGATTCCATCACCTCGACCTCTTCGTTGTCATCTGAGCGATCTGTGTCTCCTGACAAGTCCAAGCCTCGCTCTCCGGCTCCAGTGGCTCATGGTTTGAACCATTTCTCAAACCGCCCTGGGTCACCCAGCTATGCTGAAGTGACCAATGGTACTCGTCCTCGCTCTCGTTCTCCCTCTCCCATTGTCGAGACTGACCGCGCTGACAGTGTTGAGAGAATGTTCGACTCCATTGACCTGAACAAAGAA
>JNDS01003031.1:0-12935 GCA_000697035.1 Rhizopus stolonifer B9770
CGCCTATAACCGTTTTGGTGATAGCGTAGCCTATGTTCCTCAAAAGCAAATCAGTGGTTGGTTTTTTTTTTTTTTTTTTTTTTTTTTTTTTTTTTGCATAAATCCTTATCAGCAGCTTGTCTATTGGGACAGCCCACAAAAAGTATATTTGAAGTTGAAAAATTCATATGAGACTTCTCTCGTGAAGTCTAAGACCACTTGCTCCACATAAGAAACTGCCACAATCATTTTGTCATTCTAGTTTAAATTACAAGCTAACTTTGAGGCTTAATTTTTAAAGATTTTTGCATTTTACACAAAGATTAACATTGAGAATATCTTTTTTTTATGTTAATGTAATATTAAAGTTTAAATATCTCTAGTGTTTATAAAATGAATATTTTTTTACAAAAAAGCCGATTGTTTGTATCAATGCACCAAGCAAAGATGCAGCCTCATACAAGAAACTTTAGAATTAGTTAATTCTTAGGAAGCTCTATAATTCAAAGTTTACGCGTTTCAAAGAGCTCTGATTGACCAAAAAAAAAAGTGCAGATGCAAAGTTTATTATTCTTCGGTAATTAATACACTTGTCGTATTCTACATCTGTACATTTGTTCACGTCTATGAACCCTCATTGGTCATCGGAAAAAGAAATGTGACAAAAGACGGGTCAGTCACTGAAACGCGGGCGCGCAAAAAAAAAAAAAAAAAAAAAAAAAAAGGTGAACAGAAAACCTTACAAACAACATCTTAGAATGTCGACGATCTGTATGAAGAGGTCGAAGAAAATGATTATCTTGCTATTCAAAATGACGAAGCCTTCGTTGAAGACGATGATGAAGGTGGTTATATTGATAATGGAGAAATAGAAGAATACAATTACTCTGACGAGTACGAAACTGAAGAGAAAGCCAATAATGGTAAATAGACTTGATCCATTCAAGCAGTATTTTGTCTCATATTCTGTTAGGAAAAAGAAAAAGAAAGACAAAACAAAAGCAAAAACCAACAGAAGAACCGGTCAAGCCAAATCAACAGATCAATAAGTATTTCTCGAATTCCATGGCAAAGAAACATGCTGGAGAGAAACCTGTCAAAAGAAAGCCTGTAAGAAACATTGGGCATAAGTGTCATGAATAAGATGAAAAACTGATAATTATCTAAACTTACAGGTTGATGCCAAAGAAGCCGATAACTTTTTGGATGATTTGCTTTCAGAATTTAGTGCACCAGAAAAGCAAACACACAGAGTACCTTTAAATTCGCTTCGAGAAAAGAAACCCACTGTAAGCCATTTGTCTAAGTTATCCCAGAGAAAACACATTGACCGGGAAACCTTGCTCGCTCAACAAATACAAGAAGACATGCCGATCGATAAAATAGATGATGCCCCAACCACAAAGCCAGAGACTGATTTGACTTCAATTGATTTTGATGATGATATGATGGACGATATTAAAATAGAGGATGTCCAACCGGCAAATATTAGCAATAAACCGACCTTTAGCACCCACGCACCCGAGGATATTAAACCTGGACTTCAAAGCTGGGAAGATGCTAATGCCGGCATGTTGGATTCATTTGCTCAAGATGAAGTAAAGGAGGAAAAGCGATCTGTTGATGTATTTGAAAGTGACGGTCATTTAAGAATGTGGTGGTATGATGCCTATGAGCGTAAAGAAAAAGGTTACATTTACTTGTTTGGCAAAGTACTTAACAAAAGCATCAACAAGTATGTCAGCTGCTGTGTCACTGTGAAGAATATTGAGAGAAATGTATTCTTTTTACCTCGTCAGTTCGCATTAGACGGTAATAAAAGAATATACTCTTTAGGGGCTTACTGACAACTTGGATATAGATAATGGAAAGGCAACAGATAACGAAGTAGAACTAACGGATGTTTATGAAGAAGTTTCTGAATTATTCTCAAAAAATCGAATTACAAAATATGCATCAAAAAAAGTTTCGAGAAAGTATGCCTTTGAATTACCTAATGTTCCACCCGAGTCTGACTACTTAAAAGTCATGTATGATTACGAACGTAAGCATTTTTTTAAATCACAAACATGTGTAAAAACTCATCTAATAACACTTAAACTTTTGTAGAACCTACACTGACAGGTAACGAAACTGGTAAAACATTCAGTCATGTCTTTGGTGCTGGCACTGGACCTCTTGAACATTTTCTTATCAAGCGTGACATTATGGGCCCCTGTTGGTTGGATCTTTCAAACACTCGAATGAGTACAACTAGTGTAAGTCTCGGATATCAAATAAACAACAAAAATACATCTATATCTAAACATTTACATAAAAAGGAAACTTGGTGTAAGGTCGAAATCACTGCTGAAGATCCCAAGACGGTCAATCCTTTAATGGACGAATTAGGGAATAGACCCATCCACGTCCCTCCACTTACTGTAATGTCACTTTGCTTACGAACCATTATGAATAGCAAAAAGAACTTAAATGAAATTGTCGCTGCCAGTGCACTTGTGTGCAATGGAGTTCAGATTGATGACACAAAGACTATTGATGAACAAACTAAGATGCGTTTTACAGTTGTACGGCAGTTGGATGGTAAACCCTACCCTGCTGGGTTTATGGAAATGACAGCTCAGGAAAAAAAGAAATCGGGTGGATTCTCTGTCCAGACAGAGAAAACAGAAGCATCTCTTTTGAATTTTTTAATTGCTCGAATCCACTTGTGTGACCCTGATGTGATTGTGGGTCATAACTTTGCTGGTTTTGACTTAGACGTACTTTTACATCGTATGAAAACACTCAATATTCAGCATTGGCATAGATTGGGTAGATTGAAGCGTAAAAAGTAAGCAAATGTTCATACATATTTGAGCTCTAAGCTAATGTATATTTACCAGCTGGCCTAAATTGCAAGCAGGTGCAGGTGGTGTAGGTGAATCCACTTTCCAAGAAAGGATGATTATGAGTGGTCGTCTTGTATGTGACACATATTTGGCATCTAAGGATTTGATCCGAAGCAAATCTTATCGCCTAACAGATTTGGCCCAATCCCAGCTCAAGATTGCTCGTGAAGATATTGAGTTTGGTAAATCGGAGCAATACTTTGATGCTTCTGATACACTCTTCCATTTTTTAAAGCATTGTTCTTTTGATACTTATTTGGCCACTTCGCTCATGTTTAAATTGCAAATTCTACCATTAACACATCAATTGACTACACTTGCGGGGAATCTATGGGCGAGAACAATGACGGGTGCAAGAGCCGAAAGAAACGAATTTTTGCTACTTCACGAATTCCATAAAGCAAAATATATTTGTCCTGACAAGACCTTTGGTAATAAAGAAGCAGCTCCTTCCAGCGAAGCCATTGTACAGGCAGCTGAACAAGATGACGATGAGGACGCTGTCAAGGAAGCATCGACTACAAAGAAATCTGGAAGACGTAAACCAGCTTATGCAGGTGGGCTTGTATTGGAACCCAAGAAAGGCTTTTACGATAAATATGTTCTATTGCTTGATTTCAACAGTTTGTATCCATCTATCATCCAAGAATATAATGTATGCTTTACCACTGTAGACCGTAATACTTCTAAACAAGGAACTGAGGTATTTATAAAAGAAAAATAGCAAAAAGAGAAATAGATTGCTTATTTTTACGAAGAAAAATGATGAAGAAAAGGTTCCTGAAGTTCCTGGGGATTCGCTTCCTGAAGGCATTTTACCTAAGCTTCTTAAAACTTTAGTAGATCGTCGTAGACAAGTAAAGAATGCAATGTCGGGCGAAAAATCAGAAGCCAAATACAACCAATTGAATATTCGACAACAGGCTCTCAAACTTACTGCTAATAGTATGTACGGTTGTTTGGGTTTTACTTACTCTCGATTCTATGCCAAACCACTGGCTATGTTGATTACTTTCAAAGGTCGTGAAATTCTCCAAAGTACTGTCAATCTTGCTGGCGGCCTTGACATGAATGTAATTTATGGTGATACTGATTCCATTATGGTTTATACAAACCAGAATGACCTGAGTGAAGTGAAAAAGATGGGTAATTTGTTAAGAAGAAAAGTAAACCAACACTATAAGCTTCTGGAGATCGGCATTGATGGATACTTTAAACATATGCTATTGCTCAAGAAGAAGAAATATGCTGCTCTTTTGGTGGAGGAGAAAGACAATGGAGAGCTAGTTGAAAGTGTGGAAACTAAAGGTCTCGATCTTGTGCGCCGTGATTGGTGTGATTTATCTCACGATGTGTCTTCTCGCGTACTTGACCTGATTTTGTCTGACAGAGAAAGAGATGATGTGGTAAATGAAATTCACACTTATCTTGAGGTGACTGGAGAGCGAATTCGACAAGGAGAGATTCCATTGGAGAAATATGTAATCAACAAGCAATTGACTAAACGGCCCCAAGATTATGCTGATTCCAAGAGTCAGCCCCATGTTCAAGTAGCATTACGTATGTTGGCTGATGGTCAAAATGTAAAATCAGGCGATACTGTACCATATGTGATATGTAAAATAGACGAAGAAACAGAAGGTGATAAAAAAGGATCAGCGCTTCGAGCCTATCATCCAGATGATGTAGTGAAAAAAAATATGCAACTTGATATTGAATGGTATCTCCACCAGCAAGTTCATCCACCATTGACACGTCTATGCTCACCCATCGAGGGCACAGATCCAGCAAGGTTAGCTGGTTGTCTTGGTCTAGAAACAAGCAGATATCGTCATGTTACTTTAGGAGCATTAGAGGACGATCAAGAGCTTTATACTCTGGACTCTAAAATTAGTGATGCAGAAAGATTCAAATCATCCAATGCTCTTTCACTGATATGTAACAGTTGTGAACAAGAGTTCAAATATGATGGTATCTTAAGACAAGCAGAGGACACAGTAGAGTGTGGATTAGAGTGTACACAATGTCATCAAGTAGTACATTATGCAAGTCTCAAGGCCCAATTAATATTAAACATGCGAATCTACATTGACAAATATTATAAAGGCTGGCTTATTTGTGATGATTCCACTTGTAGAAATCGAACGCGCATGCTTTCTGTGTTTGGTCGTCGATGTTTGGCAGAAGATTGTCGAGGAATAATGACAAGAGAGGTAAAACAGGAACGACAAAACATTGAATTTAATTCTAAATACTTTTCTAGTACTCGGATAAACAATTGTATACCCAACTGTTGTTTTTCTATAGTTTGTTTGATCCAGAAAAAGCAAAAAACAAATTTGCTGAAAACCAGTTAACAAGTAAGTACATTTGAAAAAAAAAAAAAAAAAAAAAAAAAAAAAAAACATAATACAAACTCTGTTTTATTAGGTCAACATGAAGCCATTGTAAACAAATACTTCAATTTATTAATAACTCATCAAAATATTGTTGGCGAGTATCTTGAACGATCAGGCTATCGCTATGTTGATTTATCGAAATTGTTGATGGCTTAAAATAAAAACCATTTTCCTTTTATTATAATATCGTATGCATTAGCGGATCTGCTTTAATTTGAGTAATGTCCATTTCTTGTTCTTTGTCCTTATCTACTTCACCAATTGTACACCTAAAATTTGATTGTTCAATTGAAGAATTGTTTACACTTCTTTGTATTACACGTTATCTCCTCTAATAATATATAAGCCTAGAGGAACGATCTCTGTTCCTTCATTGGAAAAAATACGCTCTTGGCATTTTTCTAAAATTACATTCGCTGCTTGATCTGTTCCTTTTAAAACACCCTAAAAAAGCATTTTTAGTTACGAACAGAGATCGGTTATGTATCTTTTTTTACCACCAGCACTCTTCCATCAACAGTAATGACACTGACATCAACTGTGGTCATTAAAGAATAAAATTAAAACATGTTAATGGTGTTTTGGATTCGAAAATAAACTTGTACGAACGATTCACATAAGGTTGAAGTAAACTCATTTTTCGTGACGAGATTTAAAAAAAAAAAGAAAGAAAGAAATAACGCGTGCTTGGCTTTTGTTCAATCATGTATTTTTAAACGCAGAAAATTTGAACGAGAAGACTTATTCAAAAAATTCAAAGAAATACTAAAGACATATTTGTTCACTATTTATTTTCTAACTGACTTGTCGCGTTGATGATAATAATAAGCCTCTAGTTCATTCTGTAACTCCTTTACACGATCTCCTTGAGCTTCAAGCTCCTTGTGAAGACGATCTCTTTCGTTTAATAACTAGAAGGAAATTTCAGTAAGAGATAGTTTGAAAGCATTGAAGTAGTACTTACTTGTTTTTCCCATTGTCTAAAACGACTTTCTTCAGACTTAACCTGTTCTGTAAATCTCTCACGCAAAGCTTCTTCTTCTTCTTTGAATTTTGCGTTTCCACTAGACTCCAAGCGAGGTTCACCAAACTTTCTTGTTTCCATTTGAGTTTGGCGATAATTCTCATAATGAAACTCTTCTGTGGTGGTAATCAAATCCAACATATGAGTACGAATTAACAGACTCCTTAGTTTCTTAAAATCACAATGCGCATCATTTTCAACCTCGGCTATTCCCCAAGCATATTCACGTCCTTTGACTTTACGACCGTCAAAAGTGACAACGTCTTGAGTTGATCCAATAACTGCAAACGGAAGCGCCGCCATGATATTTTGATTTCTACTAGTTACAAGCTCATCGTCGCTTTCAATAGGACAAGTATAGACTTGAATATTTTGAGCTGCAATCACCTCACGGATCTAAGTAAAAGAGTGAGAGGATTGAATAATTTTCTCGTTTCCTACATTTTGCTTGAATCTCTCTAAGTTAGCAGGAGTCAGTGTATCTGCCTTTGCCACCACCGGAATCAAATTGACCCGAGAACCTAATTTTTTCATAACCTCGATGTCCAATGGATTCAAGCTAAATGTAAAAATGATTACTTTAAATTATCTTTGTTTACCACATACTTACGTGTGTCCCGTGGGTTTTATAAAATACAAGCAAGCATGAACTCGCAAATCGACCACGCCCTTTCTACAAGGCTGTTGCTCTTGGCGCATGTACTTTTCATGCTGATCATCAATAAAATCAACAATTGGGATCCAACTATGTCGATTGTTCACATAGTCTCCAAAGCCAGGCGTGTCAATAATCGAAAGTTTGACTTTAAACGTTTTTTCTTCCAATTCTATTGAGGTTTAACAATAAATTACCCTGGAAGTCAATAAAAAAAAAGAAGGAGGGATTTTACCAGCCTTTGTAATTTGAATCTGTACTGTTTTTGAAGGTGCAGACTTCATATGTCGTTTACTTTGACTTTTAGGTTCTTTGATGGTACTTGTAAACAGCGTATTCACAAATGTAGTTTTTCCAACACCTGATTCGCCTTTTGTAAAAAATAAAATAAAAAATAAAATAAAAGCTCTTTTAGTTTATGCTACGACTTTAAAAAGAAAGAATTTCTTACCACAAACCATAATAGTAAAATTTGCTCCATTTTTTGCCACGATTTTATGTCTTTGGTTGGGTAAATTAGCAATACCTGTACCTGATAAAGCAGTGGTTAAAATTGGAGGAGAAATCGAAATATCTTCTAAGTCCATCATGTTTCGTGGGAAAGAAATACAAAAAATAAAGGAGAACAATCGTTTTTTTTTATTATTTACAAAAAAAAAAGGGGGGGGGGGGCTAATCCTAAAGATGCAGAAAAAGGGTTTGCTCCTGTTGTGATCTCCTTACATAAAATCTACTTCGGTGAATGATAATAATAAAAAAGTTTTTTTATTATTCAAGAGGGAATCTATTATTGTTGGTTAATGATTGCATGATAGTTTTCCGAATTGCGCTTCAAGATATCTAACACAGGTCCAAGAAGGCGAGTAAATGCTTTTTTACTAAGAGTTGCGCACTTAAGTCTACCGTGAGCAACAACCGTGGCAGCCCTCGGACTGTCATTCAACAAGGCCAATTCTAAAGAAAAAAAAGAAATACGAATGTTTAGATACATTTGTAAGTACAGTGAATGTAGATCCTTTTTTACCACCAAAATATGATCCTCGATCGAGAATATTAACTCGGTTTGTAATCCCATAGGCGATATTTGTCTTTAGCACGATGGCATTGCCTGACTCAATAATATAGAATTGTTCTCCTACGTCTCCTTGTTTAACCACCTGTTCTCCATCTTCAAAATAAACTGATTCTAGAGCATCAGCAATTTTATGTCGTTCGTAAGATTCCAATGACTTTAACAAGACAACCTCGGATAAGAAGCCTTCATACATACGTCTTTTGTGAGATGTGTTTTCCATTAGAATTGTACGGAAAATGACACGATCCAGAGCCCAAAGGACGCATTCAGATGTAGTGGTGATAGTAGCAGCACGTGGAGCGTTGTACATGAGCGCTAATTCACCAAAACTTCCTCCTGCTTCATAGCTGGTCACTTTATTACCCGAAATGAAACAATCCAAGGTGCCAGATTCAACCACATAGAAATAATCGCCTACTGCTCCCTGTTCAATCACCACAGATCCACTTTCTAAGCGTTTTTCTGACATGGCATTCACAATGTCGTGGTACTGTTCTTCATCCAAGTTGCGAAATAGAAAATTATGGCCTATGCTTACTTTAATACGTTCTGCTTGTGATTCAGTTTTAGGAACGACTACTTTGACAAAGTCTTCAGTAGGCGCCATGGACTCTGCACTAACTGAAGTACGTCTATTGCGATTGTGATTGGTAGGTGGTATTGAAGACAAAGGCTCGGCGGAAAAATCATCGTGCTCTTCATCTTCGTAATCATCGTAAGCAATGTCCATACCGTTTTCTTTATTGTCCCAGTCGAAATCATTATTGTTGTCGTTTGGAAATATGTTTTGTTCCTGCTCAAACAAAGGGTGAACATCATTGCCATTTGCTATAAGTATTTAGTAAGTTTCTCTTTTATGTATCGCGTCCTTCTTTTTTTTTACAATAAAAATCATGGTTGTCTTGCTGTGTGTTGTTGTTTCTGTAAGCTCTACGCTGCCCCTCTAGCTTGTGCATAAAGAAATTTGAACAAAACTGCAAAACATCGGAAGGCTGTTTTGAACAGTATTCTTCATGAAGTTCCGTTAATAGCTGGGTGTATTCGTCTGTCTGCGCTGCAAATTGAAACGGTTGCTCTTCAGCGATCATTTTATTCAAAGGCAAGACAAAAGGAGACCAGAAAAAAGAAAAAAGAAAAAAAAAGCCTCCAAGCTTCTTTGCTGTACTGACGGCTTCCACTCTTTCGTATGATGACGTAAAATGGACTTGCTTTTTTTTGTGATCTTTACTAACACTTAAATAATATAAAAGAGTACGCATGTATAATGAAAAAATGATGATTTATTAATGTAGACGTAAATACAAGAGCAATCACTAAACAATAAATTAAACATTAGTAATCGTATTACATTGATATCTGAAATATTTCTTTTTCTTTTTTCAGATTATAGATTTCCTTTCAACGAGAGTATCTCAAACTGAGCTGGGTTTAGTAGCAATGTTTTGATCATCATTCAAAGAAAAAAGAAATAGTACAGGTTCTTTACATTTTACTTACATTGTGGATAAAAAAAAGCTAAAGTTATTAGGGTGCTGTTTGACAGCTTATTTATACTTTTTCCGGGGCAAAAAAAAATTTTTGTACTGTGAAATGTGACGATGCATTTAGTAAGATTAGCAAGCTCCGAATGATCAAATCTTTTTTGTCAGGGGACGAAGCCCGAATTGAGTATGAAATAAGTCACACAATGTTTGTTGGTTCTTGTTTTGAAATTCTGAATAATAAATAGGATTTGAGTCTTTTTTTTAAAATGATTTAAACGTTGAAGTTGGCATGCAGGTTCGGGAAAGGAGATTCACCACAATCGAGGATATATTTTTGAGTAGACCTGTTGATCAATAGGTTGGTTTGAGTGATAGTAGGCGAAACCATTGAGAATGACCAAATCATGGTGAGCATTAAATGACTCATTCGATTTAGCAATCCCTCCTTCGTCACCTAACCGTGACAGTTAGATTTTCTCTTATCTTAGTCAAATGAATCAAGATTCTTCATATGCATTGTGTTGTATACGATCTTTGTTTTTGCATCTTGCGCCAGTGGTAAACTTATTGATGCTTTTTTTTTTTTTTTTTTTTTTTTTTTTTTTTTTTTTTTCGTTCCTTTCATTTTGAAAAGCTTCTCCCATTTTAAGGTGAGCAAACGAAAGAAGGCCATTTAAGCCAACTCCTTTGATGGATCAAGGATCACAGTATTATCTATTCCAAAGAAAACAGAAAACGCCCAAACAACATACAAGAGCTTAACGAAGAATCTTCTTCAAATGCTGTCTTTAAGCGTCCCCACCTTATCACTGTCAAACTTTGAAATTGCAGTGCATGGTTATATCACGTCAAAGATAGAATCAATCGTAAAGAGTATCAAGGAGGGGAGCTTGACAAAAAGCCTGATGATCAGAAGCTTAAGTCTCTAAACGATAGAAGACTCCCTCCTAGAATAATCCAAGATACTGTAAGGGCATCTGATTGCTTGCCTTCTGTGTTACAGGGTCATATAGGAAAACGCCTTTCCATGAAAAGTAATATTGCTTGGAATCAGTATGTTGAAGAACATTTTGACAATATTTTAAAGACTATACTAGCCAAAAACATCAATAGCAGCAACCAATTCAAAGAGCAAGCGCCAGTACAAAAATAGATCAGCCTGAAAATGAAAATAGAGGAAACCAATGATCTTCAAAAACAAATCAGTCTTTTAACAAATAAATTAAAAACATCACTCAAAGAAGAAAGAAGCATTGAATGTTCCAAACAAAAAAAGTATCTGAGGCTGCAATGTAATAATGAATTAAATGATCATCACAAGGATGTTGTATTCAACAAAATTCAAATCGTGAAATATTCAGAGTATAAAGCGTTCAGTAACATTACAAGAATTCAAATGGACTAATAAGCAAAAAGAAGTTACAATACATCAAAAGAATGGCTCTTGGACGTTCCAAGTTGCTTCAAACAGAATTGCTGTATCCATGATCAATATAATCGAATATCTAACAGAATGGTACTTAAGGATTGCATGTTAAGTAAGAGTTTGTAGACACAGACCTCAACTTGTAATACATAAGATGTACAATCTCCCGTTGTACATAACTAATAACTAAGACGGGAAGTCTTAGTAGGACAAAAGCAATCAAGAAGTATATAAAGAGTTGTATTATTCATCTAATAAAAACCACCTAATTTTTGATAAAGTCCTGTCATCACATATTAACTCTTATTTGATCTTAAGATCAAACAGAAGTAGATACAAATATTTGTAATTTTGAAGCACACCTAGAGATTAGAGCAGAATAATTAACCAAATGTGCCAAATATTATACCTGTTCCACTTGAGTTAATTTAGCATTGTAAACTTGTATAGAAATCAATTTTGTGTGTTTTTTTTTAGTGTAATGAAAACTATAGCCTTATAAACGCTATTTGGTAATGCTTAGGCTAAATGCATCTACATATCGTCTCTTCTTATTTTAATAAAAGATCAAGTTCTTCATAACTTTGTTATTCTTATCTTTCAATTTAAACCCAAACTCTTTTCATCATTACACCAAAGTGACCTTTGGGACGTAGACTAATGCTTAATGTGAATATCGTTTCTTTGTTTCTCTTCTTTTTGATATCTATTTTATTCACAAACAAAGTGTGATGAATTGTATCATTCATAAGACTTATGAAGCAATTGTATTTTCTCATTATTATTTAGACTTTCAATCATTTTTTTTTCGAGGAAATGACCAAATGTTCTCGTTCTTTTTTTTTTTTTTTTTTTTTTTTTTTTTTTTTGTTTGGAGGGAGGATTGTTAACACACTCCACTAAAGAAGCAGCTGCTTGCGAGCGTTTACTAAAAAATAACTTCTGTATAAGCTGTTTGGAAAAAAAAAAAAAAAAACAGCATCAAATTTGTTTTTAAGAACATGGAAGATGGTGAATAATATGAATTTATTAAAAGTATGAGCCATTAAATCTAGATTGTTTTCTTAATTGAACGTTATCTGTATCCATTACAGAAAAGAGGATTTGTTTCAGATGTGAACCGTATTTAGTTGAATTAGTTGTTGATGGCCTATTGTTTCTCTCTATATATATGTTTGCTGCTTCTCCTGTCGTTTTCCGTTTTTCAACAGAGCGCTTCTTCCTTTTTTTTTTTATCACCTTTATTGCTACTGGATTTTACCCTAAATTTAGATGATGTTATTCTTTTTCTGGACGAATCGAAATTAATTTCCAGACATTCTTCTTACCTTTTTTTTTGGACAAAATAAATATTGAAATCAGACAGAAAAAGGATTAGCTTTTAGATGAATGAGAGTTTACATTTAGATATTTACCTATATATTATAGAAAATCAGCAAATATGAAAGATGGTTTTTAGACAAAGTTATAAATCTAAAAAAATCCTTACCTGTAATTATCTTTATGGTCCCCGAAAGAACCAGCTGAGTACAGTACAGCGATATTTTTCATTTTCGTTTAATGCTGCCTTTTAAATTCTTCGGGTTTTCCCTTCCCTATCCAGACATCCATGCCGATTGACAACATGTTTTTTGCCGCACCCACATCTTGCTACCAAAGTGTGGAGCAGGTTTTACATTTCAGCACACCTTGACCGCGAGTATGTGAAGCAGCCCCAAGACTTTCCGAACGGCACTTGTTGCAAATTCTTGAAGTTTTGTATTCATCTATCGTAATCGCAATAAGCCCGCCCTCCCTTTCTCTTTTTTTCAGTGATCTCCATAAAGCTCCTGTCACATCAGACCCGTTATTCTTGAGCTTAACGACGTCCTTGCCAAACATGTTATCGCCGAAAATAATTAAAGGTACTTTCTTGGGACTTTCTTCATATTTTAGAGGACGCCATCTATTTGTTCTACAAAAAAAAAAAGGTGAATTTCCAAACTTAGCAAGGATAAAAGCA
>JNDS01003033.1:0-28634 GCA_000697035.1 Rhizopus stolonifer B9770
AAAAAAAAAAAAAAAAAAAAAAAAAAAAAGTAATAATAAAATTACACTATTAGATCATTGTAAATTCATGGATGGCAAAATAGTGATAACACGACTACAGGAAATGGATTTTTTTTTTTTAAAAAAAAAGACGTATAATCGGCTTTATAGAGCAAACAGTACATAAAAGTTTTTTAGTTGTTGAAAAGAGATATAAAAACATTTTGGTTTAATTATGTAAATGAGAGGGAAAAAGAAAATACAAAAAAAAAATCAATTTAAGGCTTGAGAACATTGGCAGCAAATTCACCTTCATAGTTACCAGAGGTGTTGTAGTTACAAGTATATAGCTTGTAACCTTCACCAAGATTGTTACAGACCTTGACACCACATCCAATTTGAGTAGTGTCCTTCCAGACAACTTGAGTAAAGTGACCAGTGTCCATACCGAATACGGGGTTACTGTAATTGTAGTTCTTGTATTCATCATACCAGCCTCCGATGATAAGATCTTCCCAAGAGGAATAACCAAGTCCCAAGTTTTCACCGTATTCAGTGTTGCTGTGTTCAAACTTACACTTGTTGGACCATGCTTGAGCAACAGAAGCTAATTTTGTGTTCCATTTTAAGGAAGGTGAGTGATGCTTTGTACGAACAGTATTATGCTTCTTGAGAATAATGTTGATGGTAGCCTTGTTGAGAGCTTCTGTGGATCGCACAAAGGTACACAAGACGACAGCAGCAATAGCCAAAATGAGAGTGAGTGTTCGGAAAGACATCGAATAAAAATATATGTGATATGATTTTAGAGAAGGAAAACTGACACATCTTTATACAATTTTTTTTTTTTTTTTTTTTTTTTTTTTTTTTTTTTTTTTTTTTTTTTTTTTTTTTTTTTTTTTTTTTTTTTTTTTTGTAAGGACTTGACACGGTAGGATGTTTGATTGTCTTTGAGCATTGCACCCATTATAATGCCATGAATACCAATTGCTTCATTTTTTTAAAGCAGGTGAAACAGGACAGTATTATATAGTGTGTTCATTTTAATTAATGTATTCAATTCTTAAAAAAGGTTTTATCGCACGTCATTCAGAAATACACCCTGGATTATGTTATATGAAATACAAAAATGACATGATTCTTTCTTTTTCTTTATTCTCGAAAATAAGCATCGACAGTTTTTCCGAAATTGTTCAAATCATACGCAAAAAAAAAAGCCTTTATCTCAAATACTCGAGACTTTTAGATAAATTTCCTGTTTAGAAGGCGTCATTCTTTATATCCGCTGTAATTTCTTCATTTTTAGTGTCCTTTCTTATGACTAATATTTGTGTTCTGCACTGAGGGGGAGGGGGTTTCCCTATAAGAATGTGTCTAAAGTCGATACTTAAAAAAAAAAAAAAAAAAAAAAAGTTGTGAGCGTCTTTTGAACAAGAGACACGGGTTTGATCTATATTAAAATATAGACAACAGTTAACACGATGGATTTGTGGGCAAATTGAGTGTATAAAGGTGTGATTGATAAATATAAAACAGTTGTGCCTGAGACAGAGATAATTTTTGCTTAGAATGAATAAATTTGGTTCTTGTAAGAGTGGCCACTAGATCCTGCTAAATGGATCAGACTTGAATTGAATAAAAACAAAAGAATAAAAAGGGATTACAGTGAAGATATATTGGCTTCAACGGACTTGACTGATTTGTTGGTAATAAAGTCAAAAGTTTTAAAGAAAATATATTTGAGATTTATTGTGAGTTTTGAATAAGTAAAAAGAAAAGATAATAGAGGACTATTCATACTAAAATATTTTTCGTATTTCTTTTTCAATTTTTCTTTTTAAAGTATTCTTGCTACAAAAGTTACGACTTTTCTTGCGACTATTATTTCAATTAGAATATATCCCTCTCATTTTATGATGGATATCATAAACATAGATATAAACCCTTGTTTATGCCATCTTAGTCTCCTTTTTAAAGCCTTAGGGTGCTGAAAAATATTTAAAGGAATTCGTTGAAAAATGAAAAACAACTCACACCTCGCACTACTGAAGAGTGTAGAATGGTGACTATAGAAGTCTGCTAAGGATAAATAAATCATACTGAAACTAAACAGGATACGTGTCTTAGTAGATAAATCGGCTTGAAGTATCGTTTCATCTATTATATTGAATTAAGTTACAGTTTGTAGTTTCAGAAACTAGATCTTCTCTTCAAAAAATCTCAGTTATTTTCTGCAATTGATATTAAGCTTTATTCACTTATTTAAGTCATCTAAAGCGGTAACTCATTATATCTTATATCCAAAGTATTTAATGTAATTAAGCGGCTAATTAGGATGGTTTCAACAATGATGATTATTTAGCTTAGATTGTCTTCGAAACGTGGAACATTGGCCGAGAGATTTCAATCTGCTTCCATATGTTCGCGAACCTATATTTTTAAACAGTGAAAAAATCCTACTAATTCGTCAGTTGCATTAGTTGCTGTAGCTTGAGGATCCTCATCAGTCAAGTTTTGGACATACTTGTTTCTAAGATAAACAATGTTACTATCAAATCATTGTCAGTGGTATTATTCTACAATGCAATGTCTATTACCGATATGTTAAATCAGTTTTGCGGTTAAACAGGAAACTGCTTCTTTTTTGATAAGTTATCATGCTTTTTTTTCTTAAGAAAAACAAAAGTAAAATAACTGTTATCTTAAATATCTATCTCAAGAAATAGATAATCCTTAATAGTTTTGTTGTTCAATTTGAGTTATACATCTTTTAGATATTCAATACAGCACTGGTTTAATAGTTGCTAAAAGAAATATATATATTTGATTACAATAAAATGTCAAGTCTAGCTTTATTCATCAGGCAAAACATTACTCTTTTCACAGGTTATAGAATTATACTAAGTATCATCATCCATTTTAATCCATCCAAACATATCTTCGGTTCCTTTCATTTCTAAAATCACTGCTTCTGAGCTATTCTCTCCAATAATGATTCTCTCCTGAAACAATCGACGCTTTCCTTTATAGAATAATGGGGAAGGGATGACAGACTTGGTTCTGTCTCCTAAAAGTGAGGTATAATAGGTAGGCAAAGTTGTCATATTGCTGTTGTAACTACTATGACAGGTGCTGGTACTGTTTATAGGGTCATTATTTAATGAAAGGGTATAAGATCTATATATCTTATCGTAGAGCCCGATGAGTTTGATAGCATCATTTTTGTTACGTTCCTACAAATAAATAAAGTATCAGCATATACCAAAAAGAAATCCAAGTATTTTCTTACAACAAGATATTGAAGGCCCTTTAAGGTGTGAATAAGTTCAGGCAATTCTTTGATATTTTGGGGAAATTGAAGTCTGTCTTGGCATACAGCAACATAAAGATCTTCTCGAAAAAGAAGAATTGACATCAAGCGTGCTTCGAGCACCGAAATTTGAATTCCCCAACCAACCGAGTCTCTTTCCAATCCTGCTTCAATATGGTAATCACACATTTCTTTTGATCCTCAAATACATTTGCTTCTATTATGGATAAGCTTATCGGTATTATAAGCAATTATTGCAACCTCTCCAACACATAAATCTATTTCGTTTCGATCATAATCCAACAGTAAACGTACATCAACTTTAAATCCTTTTACTTTTTCATGATCAAAATATCGGGCCTGTTTGCGTTGGGTCGTGAATAGATTAATCGTCTCTCCTTGTTTCATTCTAATTATCTTTTTTTATAGACACAGTCTTCTTAATGATGGGAAACCAGAGGGTGTATACGTCTTGCTCTGAGAGGGAATTATATTTTCATGATAAACCAGGACCCTACAAAATATAGTACACCTTTTTTTTTTAATTTTTGAACATTTGCCAGATTATTCCTTCACTTACACATGTTTAAATATTTCAATATATATAAAATTCACCTCGCTTATTGATTCGAGACTATGAATTTTTGATATGTACTTTAATGCAGTAAAAGTGCCTTTATTAATTGCAAGTTGAGCAACAGTGGACCAAGTGTTATTAACACTTGTAGGAATAGTTGCTTTTAGTTTAAATTTGTATTTCTTGTTAAAATAGTCCTCCTACTGCTTCCATTCTTGATTCGAAAAAATATACCTCTGATACGCGTCTTCTTCGTGAGTCAGATCCAATATAAAGCTTAAACCAAGGTCCATTACAATTTTGGCCGCGGCAGACACATCAGCCCCTTTTACATATTGCTAGTGAATATTAATGGCCTCTTGCTTAATCCTTTGACCCACACTCTCTATTTTATTTTCCATTGTGAAAATATCATCATATCCATAAACATTGATTTGGAGTGGTGATTGGGCGGTGTCAACTTCTAGGCTGGAATGACTACTAGACACATCTAAAGCATTCATCAACGCATCGGCTTGGAATTTTGCAGACTGATATTATTTAACTGATTCTGTTAGCATTTCTTGTGCGTTTGCTTTACTTCTTAATCTGTATGCTGTTTCTTTTGCTGCTTTGTCTGATTCCTCTTCTGCTTCTGCTTTTCTTTCACCTGATTTGATTAAATTTAATTGGACTGTAATTGCTTCTTGGAGTTCAGTTTTGTGTTTCTTAGAAGAAAAAATATTTTTTTCAGGCCTCGCTATACTTGGATAAGGCCACATTAGAAGAGTAAGAGATAGTAACCTTTGCAAAAAAGGAAAATATCATTCTTATGGCTGATTCTGCAGAAATTAACTTTTAAAGCATATTTTCCAAGTTTGATTATACTACTCCGAACAAAAAGTATCCCTTGATTTTTGAGCAATAAACCTGCATATAAAAACATCATCCAAAATTTACCAAATTTCACATATATATCAATCAACATATATATTTTAAACATATAATAGCTTCAATACTTAGTATGATCTCCTAGTGCTTTTTTAACGGCCTTACATCTTTCCGGCATACTTCGGCAAAGTTTGCCACAGATATCCTGATCCAAATTGGCCCATTCTTCGTGTATAACCACCTTCAACTCCTCCGAATTGTTTGTCTGATGTTTACGCTTACCAATGGATTTTCCTAACACATACCAGATGTTCTTGATGGGGTTTAAGTCAGGACTTTGGGCAGACCAAAATCAAAGCCCTTGATACATGCCTTGTTTTTCCACCACCGACGATATCCACCAGTATGGCAGGATGCGCCATCTTCTTAGAAAATAAAGTCGTATCCATGTTCCTTTGTCAATTCATGAAGCCACGGCAACAAGTTTTCACTCAAACAATGAACATATTTGTCTTGATCTACACTCCCATATAATGTAACCAAGGGGTCTAATCCTCCAGCGTAAAAACAACCCAAAACTATGATGGAACCTTTTTCCGAACTTGAAGGTGGGCAAAACAAACTACTTGTGAAGTCTCTCACCAAGCTTTCGGATGGCTCTTACACCACCATCGTTATGTCTAAGTGCAAATCTGGACTAATCTGACCACATGACCTTACTCCAGTCATTGGCGGTCCAATTGATCTTGTTATTCAACCAAATCTCTCTTTTTAATCTGTTGCGATATAAAACCTCGTTTTATAGCAAAGCGAAAGAGATAAAAAAAAAAAAGCTCTTGGCTTGAAACGTTTGTCGAATTGTTACCGAGCTGACATTGCCGGTTGCTATGGCCAAATATTGCTGATGAATGCTAATTGGATCGAAGGGATTTCTTCTCGCAGAAACGAGTGAAACAGTCAAGTTCCTTTACTTTTTTAGAGATTTTGCGAATGTTTTCAGAAAGAGACATGTTTGTTTTAGATTTAGATTACTAATTATAAAGGAAAAAAGAAAAGGCATTATTTGAAATTTGACCTCAAAATAAAATCAACGGATACTTTTTGTTTGGAGTTGTATTTGTCCAATGCTGGATTTTCAATCCATTGAGCACAGGATCAATCTTTAATTTCTTACAATCATCTAAAGTTATTTTAAAGTTAGAGTCGATTCCAGAAACGGTTGGTTTTTTGATATTTCCAAATTTAGACATCAGAGAAATAATGTTGATAAAAGGTTATTATGGGTGCGCTCAAGATGATCGCGTAAGTTTTATAATTCTTTTTATAACTCCCTGGGAAGAGACTCATTCCGTCTTAATACTCTTATTTTCAATATTATTACTATTTTGTTCTCTAAATATCTTAAATTTTATAACTATATCTTGTAAAATTTAGGAGAAACTACTAATGCTGCATGCAAAAGGCAAGAATTTTACACCGATCTTCATTTACAGGAAGATATCGCAGTGAAGGAAATGATTGCTGTGGGTTTGTTAAATATATTCCTATAGATCTCTATTAATCGCCAGCATCATGTTGTTTAGTCATTAACCACTCTAAAGCCAAAGGGTAAAATAGACAGGTTGTTTATATGTGTTGATGATAAGTTTGATACACAAAATCTCAAACTGGTAGTACAAAATTGGATCGACAGTGCTCATTATTTAAAGGAACTGCATAAACAAGAGTAATTTTAATGAAACATCTTCTACAATTATGCAAATCCAACTTAAACGACACAGCTTGCTATATTACAACATTATGGACTTTACTACCAGTGTTAATTCCAACGGTGCTCATGAAGTTTTCAAAGACAAGTACTCGTTAATTAAGCATTATTATGGCAGCCGCCAGAATGGTACCAATGAAGTGTTCCAAGCCAAATGTGGTGATATAAAAAAATCATGTTAGCTTAGTACTTGAAAGTAAAGCAAGATGCTTAAAGCATTATACAAAACATGTCTTATAATTTACCATTTTTCAGAAAAAGAGCTTCAATAAGTCTATCTAGAAATCCAAGAAAATAAGAAGACATACAGAAAATAGCTCCAAATACCAAAAGTATTGTTTGAGAGCTTTCTCTTTATTGTAAGGTGAACTATACATTGTTAGTAGCACACTCGATACTAATACAAGTTTTTAAACCAAGAAAAAACCTTTGCTTTGAAGGGGAGAATGGATTATTAGACAATGAAATGAATGAATATGAATTTATCATGTGCTTTATGTACCCTCTTTTCAATAATTTACTCAAGTAATCAAAGCAAGATATAGTTGTTAGATGGTAATACATTAACCATGGTGCATCAGGGCCTTACTAAAACGTTTATTCTGTTAGGAGTGAAGCAAAGCTGCTTAATATATATATATATATATATATATATAAAGAGAGAAGAACATACTGCTCTTGTTGATAATCATCGTGGAAGACCTGAACCATGTATTGATTTCATTTTTAGGACCAAGGATGGCAAAATTGAATTCGCCCTTGGTAAAATTTCTGGTGCTCCCAATGCTCAATCTCAGGAACACTATGTAGGCGATAGAAATAAGATTGCCAAGAATCTGAAATCCATATTAAAGTACACCATTGGCCTGAAATCCAAATTATATGAAAAAAGTGCAAACGAAATCCAAGTGTAAGGTATTCTTTCAATCACTTTCAAAGATCAATTACCTCAATTCCTTTCGTGTATGTGGAAGTTGAAGATGATGCGTGTGATGTTTTTAATTTTTTTTTTCTTGACTGACTAATATTTTTTTTTTCTCATTGACTAATAGAATTATTTTACTGAAAGTCATAAAAGCTTTGTGAAGTGCTTGTCAACCTCATCCGATAAAATTTAGACAACAAATAGTGAATTATCACCACCATGCGTATCACCGCAAAAAAGACAAAAAAGTGTAAAGATGTTTGTCAATGGTGACAAGTTTGAATACAAGTGCTGGTTAATGCACATGATTGTAGTGTCTGTATTATCAGGTCAAATAAATAAAAGCTGCGCACCTTTTCATAATTTTTATTGAAAAGTTTTTTCGCTGTTAGTATGATCAACGGTTCAGAGTCGAACGACCTCATTTGTTGGTCTGAAGATGGGGCTTCTTTCTTTTTCAATCTACAGAAAGACTTTGCGCGCAAAGTATCACTGTGATTCTTCAAGCACAAAAAGTTCTCTTTGTTCAGCAAGATGTACACCAATTGATTTTTATTTTAGTGCGAATTGATTTTATGTTGACGCAAATTGACCAATTAAATTTGCCCGAATTGATATTTAAAGTGCGCAAAATTGTTTTAAAAAGGCGCAAATTGGGACCATGAACACTGTAAATAGCCTAGAAGGGGATAACAGATTAAGCTCATTGGCTAGACCAAAAAAGGGAAGATAGCGTATGAAGATGATTAGTTGCATTATTGTATGCTTTCGTTTACTCATTTGATTGTATGCACGCGTTTGAATCAAATGAACGTTTTGTTCATGTCGTTTGTATGCGTGTTTTTGAGAGGGTTTTTCAAGTGTATTATAAGTTCCGAGTGTGTTTCAATAAATCTTGTGTAAAGAATCTATTCCGAATTTTTTTGCATACAGGGACTTAAAACGTTTTCTTGCTCCTTTTTTAATAAATCCATATTTTTTTTTTAATTCCCCTTTTTTTCTCTTTTTTTTTCTATTTTTTTTTTTTTTTTTTTTTTTTTTTTTTTTTTTTTTTTTTTTTGTTGTTGTTGTTGTTATTGTAAATATATATATAAATATACGGATGGAGAGAGAAAATAGCCTATTGCTCTGGGTGAATGGACACTGGACGATTGATCAGCTGGAAGAATTTAGACGAGTGCAGACGTTAATATTATTTTTACAACATTTATTTCATTCAGTGATTCAAAGTGAACATATACCGACACTGTTGAAAGAACTGAAATTGCCGATAGCCTTTGATGATATACCCATGGATGAAGCAGGGTATTTAAATGGCGATAAAAGTCAAATTGTGAGACTATTAGACTTTATACAAAGACAATATCAAGCTTATTCAATTCAAACACATTTATTCAATACAGAACTCACTTTTAGCAAACATGTAATTACTATAATGAATTTCTTTGTTGCTAAAATCTAAATAGTCTTTTATACCAAACCATGTTCATGATATCAAAGTTGTACTCTTATCTTGGTTACAAGACATTGTCTCTCTTTATTCTTTCATGATTCCAGCTCCAGACGAGAACAGTTGGCAAAATGGAATCTATCTTCTTGCTTGTTTACATTATCATCATCCAATCATTCTCTCTGACTTGAATCAATATATATCTCTCGACAACTCTACTGTCTTGAACAAGGCTACTCAATTGATATATCACTCTTATAATATATCCTGTAAACTAGACGACGATGAAACAAACATGATCTCTTATTACATAGAGCATCTTATCCCATTGTTCACCTTTCCTGACCAAATCCAAACTGCACAAAGAGACCAAGACATCGAGCGCTTTAAATCAACTCAGACCACAACCACAACTACCGCCACTTATTCCTATCAGCAGTTACGTGTGACCAAGACCACTAAATATTCATCCGACAATGAAATACCCACTGAACTCCATGACTTTGACAGTCGCAGTCAGTCTCTGTCCGAAAAGATTGCCAGCCTTCAACAACGACTGGACTTGATTGTTCCCACCCGTAACAACACTTATTCGCCATTAACCAATTCCGTCGGCTCCGAATGCATCGACTTATTCTTGACCGACGACAATACTTCCACAACCACAAAGAGTGTCAGTAGCAGTCATGTGGACGATGTTGTTCGTCTCTTGCACCCACTCCAGGCTGCTGAAGAAGACTACGTCACATATGACAGACTCTTCAAAGCCCTTCAATCTGACTTCATCACAATGACCGATGGTGATTACAGACTTTTCATGCTCTCTATCAACCAGCTCGACCCTAGCTTTCATCAGCACCCACTCGTCATACAGCGCAAGACACAGCTTCACCAGGCCTACTCTGGTCTGAGCCAAGAACTCGAAAAATCAGACATGACCCTCTGTCGATTTCGAAAAGGCTTTGCCTTTGCTCGCATGTGCCATTCGATTCGCCAAGAGTTAGAATTCGTGCAGAACAAGATGGTCAAGTCAATCACCTGCCACCAAGACATTGAGGAACTAGAGCAGACTATGGACAAGACGACGGAGATGGTTAGCCATTTGCAGTTCAGCTTAAACGACCTATCAAAGGACCAAGAAGATCCAGCCTATGCTCAAAAGTACCAGCTAATTGACAGCAAGAACCAGCTAGTCAGGGGCTGGGTGGACGAAGTGCGTATCTGGTTTACAGAAGCTGAGCGAATCCGACAGTGGATCGAGATTCGCGTGGAACAGATAAAGTCGACAACCTTACCCGATCCACTGAGTGACATCGATATCTCACGTGATCAAGTCGAGAGTCTGAACGGGACCCATACTCTGTTGGAACGAGAAATTGAAGCATTTGACAAGGAAGACATGGCTCGCTTGAGATCGCATGTCAAGTCCTTGACTGGGTCTGGAAGAGCCAAAGATCTGAGTCCGGCCGATACGACGACGATCGAGATCACCTTGACCACACTTATGTCCCTGGATAAGCTCATGCATCTGCTGAGAAGGAAGAGCGACGATCTCCAGGTTCTTACACGTCGAGTGGTGTGGGAAGAAGAGTACGAACGGTCAATGGCCTGGTTGGAACAAACCGAAGAGGAACTCGACCAGTTCTTGTCCAACGGCGCTCGATGGTCCGAGTCAGAAGAACAAGAGAGTGCTAGTCGAGAAAGACTGATGGCCAAGGAGAAGCTCAAGGAAACAGTGGTGCAGCAGCTCTTGACTCTCGAGAGAAAAAGATCTGAGTTTGATCAGGGCCAATTTACAAAGACAGTCGAAAGCTTTCAGGATCTCGACAGCGCCTCTGCTATCGAATTGCCCGCTCATCTGGAGTCAAAGCAGAACGAATGTGAACAACGCTTTGAAGATCTGATGAAACGTATGGCCTTTGGAAGAAATGTAGTCGAACAGCGCTTGAACGTCATGGACTTTTTGTACCAAACAGAGCTTGTGATGGATGATACCTCCGCCCTCACTTTGGATATCAAGGATGCCGAGTCCAAGGCACATCCAGGTGAAAATGACAGAGAAATTACATCACGTGTACAGACCATGCACGAACGTATCATACAGCTTGTCACCGTCAGCGCCAGTCGTATTCCTTATCCCGAGTCAGCACTCGCTCAAGACGAACCTTCCAACACAGACGCCAACGAGGAGATCAACCAGGTCATCAACGACAAACGAAATCAGCTGATGCTCTTGAGCGAAGAGCTCGACCAGAGCTTGGATGCCTACCGAAATTTACTACAGCTACACCGTCGCGCCAAGGACCACATGGACGACGCAGTCCGTTTATGTGATTGGGCCGAAGAACGCATCCAAGCCACCAAGCGAGCCAAGTCCAGTTTGCAACAAGACGCAGCCTCACTCACCATTGACGACCTCCAGCGTCTCGAGCGCGAATGTCAATCGGTAATGAACAAACTCAAGAACGGCAAGGAAAACGAAGTGGTCGATCTCTTGACGCGCATCCAACAGCTGCTGGACACTACAGCCAAGCTGAACATTGTCTCAATCGATTCAGACCAACTGACTGAGATCTCGAGTCAACTTGAGGAGAGGTTCGACCGACTGCAGCAGATACTCGATGAACACGCACTCGAACTGGACGCACTTCGAAAGAAGTTAGAGGACGGCAACAGTTACTTTGAAAGCGCCCGAGCCCTGCGTTCGTTTATGAGCGACACCCGTCTTTCACTGCCCGCACTCAAACAGACCTGCGGCTTTATGACCGGACAATCGAAAGAACAAGACCAGAGTCGATACCAAGAACTACAGGAATCCATGGCCACTGTCCAGATAGAGTACAAAAACCGCCAAGCCCAATTCAACCAGCTCTGTTCTCGCTTTAGAAACATGGATCCCACCAAAGTCGAAGCGGACACCCGGACACTCCAACAAGACGTCGAGAACGAATGGGAAGCACTCGGTAAGGATATTGACAATCTCCAACAGTTTTCAGACATGGTCGGTCAGTGGTACGACCGCCAGCGCCGATTGAGTCTGGTGGGCAACGATTATTTGAACGGATTACAAGAAGAGATTGGTCGTTTGGCTCGATCAGAAAGAGACGATGGCCAACTAGAAGCTATTCAGCGCAAGATTGACCAGGCTTCGTTGATGTTGGCCGAGATTGGCACGAGTATTCATGAAGCTCAGGATGACGAAAAGCAAGACCCGCTCCAGATTGCCAATTATTCGTGCGCTCGAGACAGACACAGCCTGTTGGTCAGTAAGTTGCAAGCGGCCTCTGCAAGCCTAGACGCATTAAGATCCAACGCCCACACTTCTTTGGCCTTTAGTTCCTTTTTAAATGACACAGATCGGTTGTTGAACGCCTTGCAGGATCAAAAGGACAAGGTGCACCGTGATATGCTGGCGGTCGGACAACACCAATTCGGACAGTCATTGGCCACCACAAAGACACTCGAGGCTCTAGTGAAGCAAATCATCCTGTCCACCAAGGCAGTCGAGGTCGAGAACACACGCTTTCAGGGAACAATGAAATCCCTCTTGGAACGCGCCAAACAATTTGAACCACAGTCAGCAGAGAAGCGTACGGCTCATGCGTCCCTTATGACCTTACAAGAAAACATGAACCAACTCAAGGAGATGATTGCAAACGAGAAACGACAGGCCATGTTTATCCAAAAGATTCAGACACACACCAAGGCAGCCGAAGATGTACATGCTTGGATTCGTCCCTGTGCTCAGGCCATCTCTCAGCTCTCAAATGACGTCTGCGTGGCTGACGAACAAGACTTGCTCTACGACCTGGACCACTTAGACCAAAGAATCTCAGGCATGCAACCAACATTGCAACACTTTTTGGCTATGCCTCAACGGATCTGGAACAACGTCAATGGCGATCCAATCAACGTGGCCGCCTTCAGCCTTGATCGAGACCAAATCAAGCGAGCGATCGAACAGCGTGAGTCAGAAGTGATGAAGGCCTGGAACGAGAACAAGGAGAACCTGGCCAAGGTCCGTGCCTCAGTAGATCAATCCAAGCGTGGAGTGGAAGCCGCACGCAAAGTTAAAGCAATTTTGGTACAAGTAGGCGACCTCAAGGACCGAGTGAACGCCGTCAAGATCTGTCGAAACCGACCAGCCGACCAAGACGACCTCCAGACCGTCCTTAGTTGTTCTCTCTCGGACGTTCCAAACGAGCACCGTCTGGCTTCAGCCAAGGCAGAACTGGCCATTCTGGACCGCGATGTCGAGTGTCTGCTGGTGCCCGCGATCAAGCAACTGGACGTGATGCTCCAAACCTACCAGTCGAACGAAGACATGTTTGAAGACCAGCGTAAGGAGATCACCAGTGCTGCTCGTAGTCTGATGGACCTCTTGAAATCCAAACGCCGTGCAACGGCTGAGGCGGAGAAGATGCAGGACTTTCTGACGGTGATGGAAGAAGTTGAGGTGCTCTTGTTGGCTCTGGCCGAAGTCGTGGCCCGTGCCTCACCGGACCATGCCCGAACGAATCCAGATGGAAGCTTTTTAAGAACGGATCTTCAGGCGCTATTAATTGATCTCGACACACGCTACAAATATTATGAGCCTAAGATTATCGAACTCATAGACGAGCAAAAGCAGGTGGCTGAGAATCTGATGGACGACGAACGTGTAGTGGAATGTATTGAGCAGTTCCTGGAGAGATGGCAACAGTTACAATCAGAGGCAGCCACAAGAAAGCAAGAGTTGTCAGCACTGATTGGTCCCATGGCTGACAGTAATTTTGATTACATCAAGGCTACTGAGGGCATGCTACTCGAAAGAGGGAGAAGAGCCAATAAGGGATTGAACAAGCGTCGATCGGCACCCGTCTTAGCACCTGAACCCAAGCCAACCTTAACCACGCCTCGGTACATGACGGGCTATAACCGGAAGCCGGCTGAAAAGGCTAATAATGGGAATGTGTCTCCAACAGCCAGAAGAGTGGCTGCTCGAACGGTGGCTTCTCAAAGACTCGCACGCAAGACAGTGGTGACGCCTGATGCTTATGTGGCAGACCCTCAAAATGACTTGGATGTGGCAGTGGGCAACATCGTGAACGACTCTCCCTACAAGATCAAGATCAAGATGGTGCCTGGAGAAGTGGGCAAATACTGGTTTGGTGAAGTAAACCCCAAGTTGGCTTATTGTCGTATCTTGAGAAGTCGTATGGTGATGGTGCGTGTGGGTGGTGGTTGGGTTGAACTCTCCCAATTCCTGAGAGACCATGCGTTGTTAGAGAGTGATAATGTGACACCAAACAAGACACAATTCAGAACATCTTTACCGCCTCCTTCTTCCCCTCGTGTAGGTGTTCAAGAAGGCTATCTGAATGTGGCTACTATCGGAAGAAATTCAGCAAATCGTCGTAGTTATTATGACGAAGGATCACCTGCACTCATGAAAGAATCTCGTTCCACACCTTATTACCGAGGAATGACACCTGTGCCAACCTATGGTGGTAATGGTCTCAAGGCAGGCATTAAGGCGGGTAACAAATTCTTGGTGACGGATGATAAAGGAAATCAAGTACAAGTCAAGATGACTAAAGCCAACGATGCAAAGTTTTTCACTCCTAGACGCATCAACATTTAACCAAAAAAAAAAAAAAAACATGTAACCTTATTGTGTATATATCATATCAAATAAAATTAAATTTTTTATTACAAATCTTCCCGTTTTTCAGAAATACTTTTTTCCAATACATCACAATAATTTTGGTATTTTATAATCTCATGCAGCATATATTTGGATTTAGCTTCCCAATTTGCAAGTACTCTAACATGATATTGACTCTTATGAGGAAACTAATAAAATTTGTTTAATTTAATTTCTTTTTAGTGAATGTCTTACTCTAATTAGCATCTTGTCTTTAATATCACCGTGTTGATCAATTTCTTCATTTAGTGAATCGAGATATCTACGTAAATTGTCATATTGGGTTGCTTCATCCAGTGTACTGGGCACTGTGGTAGGTGTGGGTGGTAGCCAAGTAGAGATATTGACTGTATCATTGGATGCCAGATCCAATTGGAGATTGTCCAGACAACTGCCCCAACCGTACTCTATATTCCCTACTCCTCCCAACAACGGTTCTTTACTCTCTCTCGCCGCCCAATAATTACACGTCGCGACCCATTCCAGCGTCTGGTCTTGAGATTTCGTCTGGAACAAGAAAACGCCCCCGTTCGGTTCTTGGATAGCGAACACAAAGGGTCTCGATCGATTATAACCTGGGGGTGGAAGTGAGTTGGAGAGTGAATGGCTTAGTTGGATGGAACCAAGGGAATGTGTAAACTATAAGAAACTATAAGTTGGTGTTTATAAACAAAATGATTCTTACAGCCCATTTGTTATTATCTACTGTAGCACTGCTAATAGATGAACTAGAGATTGAAGATTTGGGCGCCACACTAAACGAGCTGATATTGTTGGGTCGAAGTGTATCTGAAATGTTGGCAAAACTCGAGTTTCCAGCTCTTGACAGAAGAGAAGATTCTTCTGCGTTGTTATCAAACATCCTTAGTCTACCTTGACTTACCACCAAAAGACATTCTCGCCATTCACGGTGCTTAGCCTTTTGATTGGCGCATTCCAACAAGTGTTTACGCATCACCAATCCTTCCTTGTGATAAGGCGGCCTATCCGGCAAAGGATCGACGTGTGGTACAGAAGAAGAAGATTGAATGGATGAAAAGGAATCTCTTCTGGGTGATCTTAATGTATAAGGTGATCTTGGTTTATTTACTGAACTAGTACTTTTACGAGGCTAGAAAAGGGAATATTATATATTTACACTGGTGTGGTATATCACTGTGTTCCCCATTTGTGTTGATACTCTTATTTTTTTTTTTTACTTACAATGGGATCTTCTTGATAAAAAACACTTTCTCGTGCACCGTTCTTGTTCATAATTGTGTTAATATTTTTCTTAAAATCATTCATTCTTCTAGTGCCCATAATACTCAGTCGCTTGGTGTTGTTAACCATTTCATGTTGTTGAGATAAAGGATGTAATATCTGATTGTGCTTAACTGATGTGTAGAGATCCTAAAAATAGATTAAATGAATGGAAAAGACAAGTAATGTACCTTTAAATAAGATTCAATTTGTGTTTCCCACATAGGAGGGAAGCTCTCAGATTTATTTGCTGGTTGATCTCGAATGGTGGTCATTGTATTCTTTATAAACACTTGGCGTGTCATTCTGGTGTAGTTCCCCTGGGCCACGTGGAGATCAGTGTTGAGTAACAAGATAGAGTATACGATAGCATACACAGTGTCTATATGGAGTATAAGTCAGATAACACCAAAATAGCGATGCTTACCAGAATTTCTTAATATCGACCGAGGATTACACTCCCAATATCTCTTTGCAAATGCTTCCAATATTCGATCGATTTGTTGAGCTTCGGCACGAAAGTAAAGTTTCGAACACACCTTTCTAATTAACAGTCAGTCAATTCCTCCTTAATAACAAATTACCTAAATGAACTATCTATTCTCATTGTCTTAAAGTCGAAAAATGCCATGTATTCACTCAATGTAGTCGCATTCAATGATTTACTATTTTGATGGCGTCTGTTCAATTTATGTATCACGTAATACGATGTACGTACCTTTGACCCAGCCATTCAGCGATTTTTTCCCGCTGAACAAATGTCTCATCTTCATCCCATAATTTCAATGCACATCCTCTAGCCTCTTCCGCTTCATCCACTTCTTCTTCGGGTAAAACAAACTTTTGAAGCATCTGTCCACTTTTTCTCTTCCAATTGATCATGGATTCTTGAATATCTTCTGGTGGCGGACTGGTTTCGATCATACTCAGCATCAACCCGCCTGCACTTCCAAAATGTCCTCCGCTAAGACGCTTGGACAATCTGGCTGCTGTCTTTTCTCGCTTAATATCTTCTTCAATCGTGTCCTCGTCCGTTGTCGTTTCTTCTTCTTCTGCTTTTGGCATCTCCATAGATTCTGTACCAAATGTACTGTAGATTGACCCAGAAGATTCTCTATCATAAGACTCATAGACTGGTTTATACGTGTCGTTCACAACAATCTCTTGGCTTTTTTCATTGGTTGGTTTATTGCCTCTTTTAAACAATAGTTTACCAAGCCCTTTCTTCATTATTTTTGCAAAAAAGAAAGAAAACAAAAGCATAAGTTTTTTAAAGTTTTTTTTAAAAAAGATAAACTAACCTTTTTTGTATTGGACTCCTCAACTAAATTGTTCAAACCTGAATCAATGGGTCTTCTTTTGATTTTTTGTTGTTGTACTGGAAGTGGCAAAGTAAGTGAGATGGAAGGGGTGACAGTAAGATCACTTTTGCAAGGTTTAAATTTCGATATGAGTTTATTGCTTCCGTTATTCCAGTGCGTTGTCTCGGATTTAGATATATTCATATGATTCGAGATGGATCTTCTTCTGTTACTCATTTTCAAAAAAAGAAAAAAAAAAGGAAGAATAAAGAAAAAGAAATTAAATAAAATAAAAAAATAAAAAAATGGGTGAGAAAAGTGTGGCACAAAAGTGTTGTAACACAATAGACGGTCTGAGGTTATTTTCAATGTACAGCCAGGCTTGTCCAATAACAATTGTCAGTTTGAGGTAGAGTACTTCGACGGTTATTGTAAGAGTAATTGTTGGAATTGTAAGGTTATTATCGTCAAAAAGTTCATATGGTTCCTCTTTTCACTTTACGAGACCCTAAACATTATGACTATTTTTTTTATGAAGATGGAGATGACAATCATTACATACAAAAAAAAAAAAAGAATGGACCAAAAAGTTTTATTACTACCGAACATGAAGACTACATAGAGCGCTTGATTTATTGGGATACTCAGATCTTTGCTAGAAACATTATAAAAGACTTGACTAAGTATTTTGAGGACTTCTCTATCTCCAAATCGCGTCTAAACTCTTATTTGAAGAACACTATGCAGATTACTGTAAAAAAAAAAAACTACTTTTGAAGCCGAAATAAGAAATTTCTTGAGAAACAATTGGGGCCAGATCAGCAAGCGGGACTCCTACCGTAGTAACGATACCGAAAATAAGGGCTATATCCTACACTATAATTGGTGTCATTCATTAATCTAATATTCTTCATGTTGTATTATGTGATGTAGCTTACCCGGATCACTGGCCACAGGATTCGGCCTTTCAACAATACCTGCTTCACGTTAGAAATTGTCACAGTCATTTTATTACTCTTATAAGTATGCTTGAGCCAAGCGAAGGAGAAAGTCTTGTATGAAGCGAGTAACTTCTCATGTAGTTATTAGAGTCTCTTCGTTACATCATCGTCAATCTGGAATTGGTACGCATTAGTCACTTATTTTCGGGCGGTTCTTTGTTGTAAAAAAAAACAAAGGCATATGGCATTGTCTTCCTGTATTTCCATTAATAGACATCCAAGTATGCAAATATCATCATCCCATTAAATAATGGACATCAAATTCTAACGTATGTTTCACGGCATAGTTGCATCAAACTTCACGGCTACTGATGATATGACATGTCCCTTCTACACAACGGTATCAAATGCAAACAGATAAACCTGCCGTTTTTAATAAGAGGTGAGATTCCACGATTCACACTACAAGACTAATTTGGCACTGTGGTATTTCGCAATCTCAAGCGGTTTAATTATTATTTGTAGATAAACACATAGAAAACGACACTCAAAAAAAAAAAAAGTATTCACACCAAAGGACTTCCTTTTCTATTTTTTCCTGAATCGACATAATGCACAAGCCTAACTGTACCACATCTTCTCTCCTCTCCAGTCGTAGCTTTTTGTCCTCTATAAAAAGTAAAGTAGCCAAAAAAAAAAAAAAAAAAAAAGAAAAAAAATCCCATTTTTTATTCAAATTTCCACGTTCCCTTGTTTAACCTGACAAAGGTAACCCGCACATTTCACAATTTTCATTCGTAGATGAGTTCACAAAAGTACAATGTCTACAAGAAATCTCTGTAGTCAAGTTTTTGCTGGCAGTTGAATTTGAAGAGCCTAAGAAAATGAGTTTCATTTCATTAAACAATATGTTTACCTGTCTCTTTCAGTAACATTTCAAGTGTTCTCCAACCGTTGATCTGGTTTAGTTTTCCGACATCACCTTCAGCTTGAGTAACAATCTGGCATAATTCTTTGAAGTCTTCAATACTCATAATATCTGTCGATCGAATAAAGCATAACAAGTGAAAATCAGCCAAAATTGATTTTAAGGATTCTGGGCTTTGGGCAGAATGGATCGCTTTGGAAAGCTCATTCATATTTTGAACAATCAAACCTTCTCTATTTTCTACAGGGAAACCAGATTCAGCGTTAAACAAGGGCGATGGGTTATGGGGAAAACCATGTGTGGCCTAAGATGTAAGACACTATCCATAAGCTTGTTTTTTACTTACAGTCACCAAGAGGTATTCAACTGGAAAAGTAGGTTTGGCAGATTGTTTGACAACCACATTGTATTCGTTCTTGAACTTGTAAAACACCTCAGGCACATAACGTTCATGTGGAATACTATCCTTGACTCGCATCACTGAAGGGTTTCGACTGGGCTCGATAATCTCTGCTTCCTGCAATGCCACCAATGTGTCTGACACCTGATAAGCATTGACATCAATATTACCTTCCGTATCACCAGAAATCACACAAGTGACAAATTTAGAGCTGAATTTTCCAGAAATAGAATGTTTTGACAAGCTAGGATGTCGTCGTTGCATTTCGGCTGCAAAAGTACATTCGATTGAAGATAGAAAGTAGGAGTTGACATGACGCTTGGCAATCACCTTACCACTACCTGATCCATCGTCCAGCAGATCAGAGTAAATCATACCCACACGAGCCAATCCACACGCTTTTGCCACTTCATCCACTCTTTTCTCTTCTTCTTCCCAGGGCAAAGTCAACTGAATGCCGTCCGAATGTCCCTGTTGTGGTGGTTCATAAATTGCTTCAACTACCGCCTTGACACCCAAGGGTACTTCCCCATAGGGCTCATATCGACCGTATAATATCCCATAACGCTGAGATCCGGATTGACGCCAATAGTTTAAAAATGAATCAATCAAAGAAGCGCATGAAAATTCTACGTGGTCTACCATACGATAGGTTTGTTGTTGTAAAGTAATTGCACTCGGTTGACATTTCGTACAGATTCCCTCTGGCCATGGTGCATGGCCGCCGGAACAAGGTATCTTGACCTTGTAATCTGGCTCTTCTAATGCAGGTATATTCTTGCCTTGTTGTGACGTGTTGAGTTGACGTAAATAAGCGTGAAAGGACATGTGCTTGATTTTGTTTTCTTCAAGGTAACGTGCATCATATGGCTACATTATGTTAACAATTTCTTTTTTAACGTTGATTTTTATACCTCTAAAGGCATACAATAATCACACATGGCGTTATCTCCATGTCGACAACTATTCAAAAAGTGAGTGATGCATGTAAAAGAGAATGTTTCCATTTACAATTTAGGATCCTTTTTGCGATCAATAAGACCTCTTTGCTTTTCTAAAAATTCGTCTACTGCATCTTGTTTGACAGTGTCTCGAGGAATGACCATAGTTGAATCGTCTTGACTTGATGGTTCATTAGTGTCGTTTTCAATATATGAGATATAAACGATATCGCCATGTCTAACCATTATATAAATTTCTTTAATGACGCATTTTTTTTTTTTTTTTTTTTTTACTTGAGATTAGCAGAGCCGAGTGTTTTATCAGCTAATTGAGAAAGTGAAGCTGCTGTAGCTGGATTGGGGTCTTTTCCCATAGCAATAGTTGAGATGTCGGGAATATTTATTAATTCTGAAACTTTCTGAGCAAGTATCAAGAATGTCTCGTCATTTTCCACCTGAACTCGGTGCATGCCTTCTTTTGAGCGAACGCGAAGTAACTATAAGAAGTTAACTTAAAACTCTAATAACAAATGGTTTCACTTGCTTTTCACTTTCTTTTACCATTTTTTTTGTGTGAAATTGAAAAAGAAGAAAAAGAAAAAAACTGCAAGAATTAAATAGTGTGGATTAATTGAAATAGTGACGTAAATTACGCGCGGCAATCATACTTGTTTGCGGTATTTTAACTAGAATGAAAAGAAATCAATGGGCTTCAATGGAAGGTCCTTTATTTTATGCATAGTGTTACAAAGATGGTCAATTGAACTAAATATATTTCTTGTGTTTTTCATGCAATCATACTTTTTCTTTTCTTTTCTTTTTCCTTTTTTTTTTTTAAAAAAAAATTACTGCGATGAATTGCCATGCTTTTATCTAGCTGTAATCAAAACAGATTTTGGCCTAAGAGAGAACCCCATTATAACGTATTCAGGACAGATACAGGTTTTCATATTATTGTTTTAAGCGACTTATAAACCTTCTTTTTTTTTTTTCAATATATATTTTAATGTAAAAAGCAACAACCATCCGCTTTACAATAAACTGCTTATCTATGGGTTTATGAGCACAAACCAATGGCGTTTTTTTTTTTTTTTTTATCAAAAGAGCTTTTGCATAAAAGATTTTTAAGAAACATGCGTGATTAATTTTTTGTTTCGTTCATTTATTGTTAAATATTGTACCTAAACAAAACGATTTGGAGGATTAACTTGATGTAGCTCCAGAAAATGATGTTTTCTTTTTGTATATTTAGTTTTATATATGCGGCCAGTGTGTATTTTAGTTTAAAGAATGTAAGTAAGTAGCTATATAAAATATATTGAGGTTAGTTTGGTTAAGCAGATTTCTCTTGATCTTTATGCGCCCTGTAAGCTTTGTCTGGTGAAATCTGAAGTTGTTATTTTAAGAGGCACTCCAATACTATATTAAATCACCGATTGGACACTCTATAGTTGTGTGATGCTTTTACATAATGGCTTATATACAGGATTTTAGGCTAAAATTAGACGATTAACAAATTAATAATTAGACAAGTCAATTTTTTTTTTTGGAGACAGTAGTAATAAATTAGTAGATGATATGCAAAAAAATATTAGACAAATTGCAGTTTTGAGTGGATCAAGTAAGATTTCGTGCATACCTGTAAACTAGTTAGTTTTTGTTACCAACAGAGAAAAAGATTATTGTTTATGTGGTAGTAGGCAAGAAGTGATTCGGGCGTGGTTGGCCGTGAATGATCGATGTAGCGATAGAATGCATATTTCTACTTGCATTTACATCCCTTTGCCAAATTGTTTGTCCTCCGGTCTGGGTAGTAAAGTGATCGCAGACAAGAAGTCTTTGATGACATGAAATTCGATTCCGCTTGCCTGACTTGGAGGTGCTGTGGAGAATTTCTCAAATCTTGTATCCGTCTAGATGTACGTTTATAGCCAGCAAAGGTATAAAATTTAGCTGTTGAAAATTTTCGGATTTCATGCTGGTCGTTTGTGTGTCTATCGACCGCGGTAAATACAGATTTCTGGCCAGGATCCAAGCCCAAAGACGAAATGTATTTTCCAATTCATCAGGCGTAAAATCTTCAAACTCCAGGTTTGGTAACACGTCCATATTTGTTTTTCTAGCAAATATAACATCTACAGCATATTCATCGGTTCGAATACAGTTGGTAAAAAGCCTGTTTTCTCTTGCAGTATTTGAGATCACTTTATGTTAATTGAAAACTTTTTTTCGAATTCGAGAGTTGCACGCTGGTGTCTTTCAAGGCCATCTTCAATTGTATCGTCAATTTCGAATTGCTCTTCCTGCTGCAATCTTCGGTTTGAGACTCGCATGATAGTCTGAAGCGTTCTGAGGTCGACACTAATGAAACGCCTTCTATATTTGCACATAGGCAATATATTAAACACACGTTTCTGATTGGTGAATGTTGACACTTCAGGAAGAAAGCAATCTTCTCGACTTATGTTTGCACTCGTCCATTATTAATGCTATCCATATAAGTACGAGAATTGTCAATTCGATTTCTTGTGTCTTGTATTGTCCTCAAAATAGCATCTGTGCCTTCTTCTGAGATGTGCGCAGTAAATCTTGAGCCACGGTTTATACTATTCACTATCGAAGTGACTATTCCTCCTCCTCTACGTCTTCCTAATAAATTATAAACAGGAAGTGTTTTAAGAAATTCCCAGACCCAACGATGAGAAGCTTCAGTTTGAACATAGTCAACTAGACTTAATTGGTTCTCATTGTAATCTTCTAGTTGCTGTAATATACGATACAAAAAAGGCAGGTACTCTTGAGGAGACTCAGATAGTGTGGCCAAAGTGACAGGAGTTGGACCGCCAAAGTCTGTTTCATCCAGTATTTGTTGGACAATAGCATCGGTTTCATGAGAATGTGTCACAGAGCGTGGCCAAAAAACATTACGATCTCTAGCTTTCATGCTATAGATATATAAAGAGAGCTTTTTTGCATTGTCATTAGATATTGTGTTCTAATAAATAACAACGTTAGTCGAATCATTAATATAGTATTAAGCACTAACTGATGTGTACCTGGGATAATTCTCTAAGACGAAATTTGAAAAATTGTGTAGCACGACGTTGAAAAGTTTCAGAAACAGAGTTTGTAAATGTGGTCGCTTGCGTGTTTGCAATGTCTGCAAATATATGCGAATACTGTGATCTATGAGGGCTTCTGACAATGGATCCAGGGTATCTTTGATGATAGTTGTTAAAAGAGTCAACTATTTGTTCACGTGGAATTGCTCTGTTGGGATTTGTAATATTGTTTGACCCTAAAGTTAATTGCATACAAGCATAGAAAAAGGGCTGGCTAAAAAAAATAGGATTGTTGATTCCTCGATTAGGAGCAGGAGGAGGATTTGCTAACAGGCTTAGGATAAAATGAGCAGCGAAAACTTGCGACTTGATTGTCAGTTCAGTAATATAATCAACCACCTCTGTTACAGTAGTTGAGAATGCCGTGCGTGTATGGTTGCTCAAGTTCTCTGCAAAAGTAAAGTTCATTCCAGTTTTCCTAACGTAACGCTGTGGGGTGAGCCCAATTGGTTGGTAAGATATTCATTGATGTCAAGTTTATAAAATGGACATAGAGGGCTCCTGGCTGAGCTATGTGGACGTTCAGGATTGTAAACATCATGAGCAGAACACCGGTTACAAGGACCACCTCTAGGGACTGCTGTGCTTGACACTTCTAACTTTCTTCGCTTGATTCCTTCAGCACGCTGCTCAGCTTTACTAGAGGAAGGCTGGATGTTTAACTCCTGTAAATTTCTACGAGCAGATAAGGTAGATGATATTGAACTTAAACTTGAAGCACGTTGCCTCTTGTTTCCATAGTTTTCTGGACATATTGTTGACCGAGCATCACGATGATCAAGTCCACCACAGCGGCTACATCTTCTTGCTAATATATATATATATGGTAAATAACAGAGTTTTTATATCAATATTCAATAATGTATATGTTACCATCAGTAGTAGCTTCAGCAGCTTGAGCTTCTGCAAGACGTCTTAGTTTGTCCCTTTTTTTTATTCAATTAATCGTTTTTGTTGAAGCCGCTGTTGCAAACTCGGCATATGACCTTAGTATGTTTAATATGAAGAACAAAAGCGAAGATGAAAAGCGAATAAAAAAAGAGGTATATCAAAATATAAATAAGAAACTTATCAAGAAGTAATCTTGATAGACGCATGTAAAATATATTAATATGTGATTTGATTTATTATAACGGCTTAAAAGTAGCGAGAAAACAGGTTCTTCAATCAGAGATAAGCTTATCCTTCCCTGTACTATCCAGACCGGAGGACAAACAATTTGACAAAGGGATGTCAATGCAAGTAGAAATATGCATTTATTACTACTGTCTCCAAAAAAAAAATTGGCTTGTCTAATTATTAATTTGTTAATCGTCTAATTTTAGCCTAAAATCCTGTACCTCAATTCCTTTTTAGAATTTTTTTCAAGCTCAATTTGAAAAGTTTGGATCGACAAATGCCTTACTGTATTTGTATAAAAAGGGTAAATGATTTCACATTTTTCTAAAAAGGTTTAATAAAGGCCTGTGTGTGCATTGGGGTTTTTTTTTTTTTTTTTTTTTTAGCGTAAAACTATTTTTAATGAGATGCATCTTCATGCTGGGAACACAGTGAAATTAAGGTTTATAATTTTTGGTGGGAGTGGATTTTTTTTATGTAAAAAGATTAAGATTATTTTCCATTAAACGTAAATTATTTTGATGAAGGTAAATGTTGATTTTAGTTAAGACGACCAGTCGGTAAAAGGAAATGAGATGAATCCTTTGTCAAGAGACCCGAAAGAGCATTATACCAAGCAATAAGAGCTGTGATTATACCAAATGCACCGCCTGCAATTTGCGATGTCAAGTTATTATAAAACTTTCCTGCAGCTAACAGAATAAAGGTAATAAAAAGGAAAAAGAAGAGACTAATAAGACCAACAGAGGAACGATGAGAGGCCACCAACATGATACCTGTGAAAATAGCCCAGGACATCAAGTAAATACCTAAAGATTGATCCAAGATGGAAGCATCTACACTTGCATATGAATTTAAAATGTTAAATCCTGGAACAAAAATTGTGCCAAAAGATAACCAAAAGCCACCATAAGAAGAAAAGGCGGTTGCACCAAATGTGTTACCAGTTCGGAATTCCCACATGCCTGCCAATATCTGTATTACAAGAGCAAAACTTTAGCGCATTTTTAAAAAAAGAGCTTCTTTTTTTTTTTTTACCTGAACAACGCCACCATAGAAAAATGCAAGACCAATAACAACGTTATTGGGACCATCAGCTGGTAATCCAGCACCCGCATTATGCAAAGATAAAACAAAGGTAGTTAAAGCAAAGGAACTAAGACCCAAGGGACCGGGATTGGCAATTGTAGGACCAGCGTATATTGGGACGGGCTGTGGTTGATACTTTTCCAGGTCATTTCTAGGTGGTGTATCGTTGACAGAATCAGACATTTTTTTTTTTTAAAAAAAAAAGAGATGAAGAAATAAGGGGAGAAAAAAGCAAACAGCATGTACGTTTATATACCTTTTACTTTTTTAAACTACCGAGTTCCCTTTTGCGCGGGGATTTTTTTCTTTTTTTGGGGAAATAAAGATTGTAGTAACACTGAGTCGTACCCGCCTCTAACCAATGGTTGTACCACTCTTCTTATTTGTAACCATAGTGACTTTATGAAAATAACTACAAAGCCACTTTTTCAACATGAGAAAAACAGAAACCATACATGTAAGGTTTGGCATGTAAAAAAAAAAGTATTGATCTACATGCATAATATGAAACGTCTGTTTCTTTTTTAAAAAAATAAATAAATAAAGACATCACCACTTAAAACCCATTTTTTCATCTTTTTTGTCTTTTGAATAAATTTTGTATTACTCATTTTTATTCTTTTCATCAATTCAATGTGCATCTTTATTTTTTTTTTAATGAATTTCCAAAAATGGTTTAAATGATAATCCCTCAGGTAGAGGCAGTTCAAGTCAATTTACAAATCAAGTGCATGAAGCCAAGGATAATATAATATTATAAAGATCATTAAAATCTCGGATTAACATGCGTTGAACAAAACCCAATAATTCAATCTAGATTGTTTGTCTTCTTTACTCTATGCCAACACACTGATTACTCGTAAACCACAACACTTTCAAAATAGGCTTTCTGTGTAAATCGGAGGGACTCCAATTTCTAAATATTTGGTAGAGACATTTCCTTGATTATTTCAGAAGCATTGGGGAAAAAAAAAGGTCTATTAGATGAATGATAGTCATTTCCGTCTAATACAATTATTACTTGACCTTTAAATCTATGTGCTTCATAAAGACCTAACGCAATTTTTCATTTAAAAATGGGGGAGGGCTTGAATTTTTTGACATCATCGATATCAAGAGGTATATTTGTTATACACAGGGTCATTTGGGCATTGCAAAATACACCTGAATATCAATCGAGTAGCACTGTCGATGTTTTCTATAGTGAAGGTTGTAAAAACCTGGAATAAAGGCATTATTTTGTATATAAATCAGGGAAAGATCTTGACTTTTATGAAAGCATGATTTCGAATATTTGTTTTATCTCTTAGCTTTTTTTTTGATATACTAAAACAATTAAGATTTATGAATGACTTGTTTAGAGTTTGATAGAGTATTTAATAAGCCATTATTTGGGTAGAGCTGAATTCATCCATTTGTAGATTCAGTATTTGAAACAATCTAGATCGCTAAAAAGGACCATAGGCAGCAATTCCGTAAAAACGTATTTTTTTTTTCAGCCCTTTCCTCGTCGCAATTACATCACTTTCTGTATACGATTCTCACTGACTGGCAGATACAAAGATAATTATTAGAATTTTTATTATTTAAAATCAATTACAGAAAATTTTTGATTAAAAAATGGATCTACCATCCCAACCCTCCACTGAACTCAAAACATTCTAATCCTTCCTGCCAAATATCGATATGATATAAAGCCCATTTGTGATCTTGATTCACATAGATTGACTTGTTATTCAGAATGTCTGCTACAGAAATCTCTTCCTTGTTCGTGTGTCTTTCCGGTGTCTTTTCCCATTCGTTAGGATGCTCTTGATGACAAGCAAATGAATCTCCACTGTAAACAAGTGTTTTGTTAAAGGTACCGATGGCAGTGAGAATAAATTCAATGTCTACCCAGGCCACACCTCCAGTCTCACGATATCCTTTACAGTCCTTCCAGGTATCTCGGTGAGCCATGGTGAAATCACCCGCTTGATCTCCATAATACCAATAGGTTTCCGGTGTCATGATGGAGGGCCCCGGTAATTGATAGTGTCCCCAATCCTGTTCTTTAAGTTTACATGCATTAAATAAGGTGTCATCATCAGGAAATGCTTTCAAACTGACAATACTTGGTGGCAAATTCTCATGTCTAATTATGGTCAATGGGTTTTTTTTTTTTTTTTTTTTTTTTTTTTTTTTTTTTTTTGCTTAGCAGAATGTTAAGAAAAGTAAAACGCCCTAACAAACGCAGGGAAATAGATATAAAAAAAAAACAATAAAAAGATGATCATTTGATGTATAAGGGTTCATTCTAGAATCCCCTTGTATTAGTAACATCAGCTTTTTTTTATGAAAATAAAGAATTATTGCGATGATCCAACAAAGCGCTGTGAATAATAATAATAAAAAAACGTTATTCTGGTTAAATCCTGTTTGTATTTCTTGTAAATATATTTTTCAATACCTTCTCATTTACTTGGTATCATGGCCCTTTTCTTGACATAGGAGAGAACCCGGTAATGCACGGTCATCTAAACTCGTTAAACAGCGGAATGTTAACTTTGACGGGCCATTAATGGAACTACGCAACTACTCAAACGACCAACCAAATTTTTTTAACCTCTTTATCGCCTTGAATAGTCCTTCTTTAATAAACGTAGAGAGAGAGAGAGAGAGAGGTGGGGTTAAAAAAAATGGTGCTGTAAAACATAATGTGAACACAATGTTTTACCACTTGTGCTGATCATTGGGTTGTGTATCGTTTGTTCAACGTAAAGATGAATCGGCCGATAAATTGAATTTTATTTTAGGGTTTTTTTTTTATTCTAGGAATCTTTTGTTGAACCTCCTGTGTATAAAGTCTTTCAAAGTATAGAATATTAGAATAGAGAGAGGATTATAAATCGCGTTTTCTTTTTCTACTGGTAAATTATCACAAGCAAATATAGCAACACAAGAAAGCGGGTTTGCAAAAAAAAAAAAAAAAAAAAAAGGATTTTCC